>APFE030846898.1:0-27246 GCA_000404065.3 Pinus taeda
ATATTCTAAAACCAATATAGACAACTGATTTACTTTAAATGGAATATTCCAGAACCAAAAAGAAAATTTATTTAAATTTATTTTCCCCGAGAAAATTTACTTGGTTCAATGAGATGGTTGAGAAATATTTGTTTACTTGATGAAATGATTGTACATTACTTCAACATTTTATATTGTTTAGTCTCTACAATGTTTTATGGAATCAAGAATTGTGACACGGTCATATGCGACAGAGTGGGGTTGGTAGGGTTTCAAAGTACTACTGAGTCAATAACTCCATTCTTCATCGGGAGCGCGAGCAAGGGTTTTTGAGGAGCGCGAGCTGGAGCGGAGGAGCAGGAGCAGGTTCCCTTGAACCATTCATATTTTTCTGAGGAAGGAGCGCGAGCAGCGGAGGAGCAACGGGTTTCTGAGGAGCGCGAGCTGGAGCGGGGGAGCAGGAGCAGGTTCGCGTGCAGTGGAGGAGCAGGGGCTTTTGGGGAAACGCGTGCAGGGGTTTTTGAGGAGCACGAGCAGGAGCTGAGGAGGGCGTACAGGAGCGGAGGAGGGCGTTCAGGAGCGCGTGCATCAGCGGAGGAGGATCGCATGCAGCGGAGGAGCAACGGGTTTCTGAGGTGCGCGAGCAGGGGTTTCTGAGGAGCGCAAGCAGGAGCGAAGGAGGGCGTATAGGAGCGTGAGCATCAACAGAGGAAGGTGAGTAGGTACGTGTGCAGTGGCGGAGCAGGGGTTTCTGTGGAACGCGTGCAGGGGTTTTTGAGGAGCAGGAGCAGGAGCTGAGGAGCGCGAGCATTTTCAGAGGAGGACGTGCAGGAACGCATCAGAGGAGGAGGTGAGCAGGTGTGCTTGTAGTAGGGGAGGAGGGTGAGCACGAACGCGTCAGAGGAGGAGCACAGTACCGGAGGAGGGCAAACAGGATCGCACACAGGAGCGCGAGCAGGAGGGCGCCTAGGAGCGGCGAGGAGGGGAGGTGCAAACAGAAGCCTAGGAGCGGCGAGGAGGAGAGGTGCGAACATAAGCGTAGGAGCGGCGTGCAGTGGGGGAGTAGGGGTTTGAGCGCAGGAGGGCGTTCAGGAGCAGCGAAGGAGCGCAGTAGCGGGGCCTCACTGGCGAATCCGTAGTTTTTCTCCTAACCCGAGCGGCGATAGGCTATAGAGAGGTTTTCGTCCTGCTCGCTTCAGCTTCTGGTCTTTAGTTTCTCTAAGCGGGGGCGAGGTGGCTTCCCTTGCCGCCTTTTCCCCCGGTGATCGCCTCTGCTCCGGTGGGACTTCTCCTTCTCGGCTGCAATCTGGTTTGTTTCTGGCCAAGGCATATCCATTGGAGCGTTGAGGGAATAGCGGTGCTTCTGCCCTGTTTCGTGCCGCTTCTATGGATGTCTCCGTTGGTCCTTTCTACTGGCAGATGTGGATGATTGTGGCAGCGTTTCCTTTCTCTATTTCTCGTCTATTTCAGGTGGAGAGTTTGAGGGGGCGGGGAAGGAGTGGCTTCTGTTGCTGCTCCCTTTCCTCGTTTCGTGCCTCTCCTTCCTCATTGGGCGGACAGATCTTGTTGCTCTTTCTTCTGATGCATGTCTGCTTGGTTTTTTGGTGCCCCTTCTGCACCATTTAGATGGTTTGCCTTGTCTGGGGGAAATTTTGGCCTTTCGGGGCCTTATTTGGGATCTGTATTTGCATATTTGCATGTGGCTTGGTCCACGTTTCTGCATATGCTTCTTGCATTTGCTCTATGTAATCCTCTTATATGAATGTTTCGGCATATGCTTCGTGCATTTGTTCTATGTAACCTTCTTATATGAATATATTACACTTTTTCTTCTGAAAAAAAAAACTCCATTCTTCATCGACTTAAATTTATAACCTAGAAAAAAAGAGAGGAAAGTACCATCTTTTGGCGTGTTATAAAAGGGAGAAACACTCTTCATTCTTCATCAAATTCAAATTCAGTGCATTCCTATTATTTTCGAACCGAAGAAAAGAAAAATAGTAGCTACAACCATGGGATCCTTTCCGGCGTTGGCACTTGCTTCCAAGTGTAATTTTTTTTTAAAGACAATAAGACTATCTAGGAAATATTGAATTGCGTCATGTACAAAAAATACTGAATGAGCAAGCAATAAAATTCATTCAAAGCAGCCATGGAACTCCTAACCTTACATAACATCCTTATATGTTTGTTGTAAATCTTATCTTATATGGTCTACAAAATATTGAACGAGCAATAAAAAAAATATTGAACGAGAAATAAAATTTGTCCAAATAAGCTTTGGAACTCGTAATTTTATGTAGCTTCCTTATCTACTGAGTTGTAAGTCTTATTTTCTAGTTATTTCTAGAATCTTCCGTTGTTCTCATAATTTACGTTGATGTACAATGATTTTCCTCAAGCAATGAAGTAATTTCTTCCTTATTCAGTTTTCTTGGTCTCTTTTTCGGATCTTGCGATCTACTCCATGGGCGTTTTTGCATTCTTACATGGTATCGAAGCATGACTGCAAGATCCTTCTCTTTTTTTGAGATTAGTTCTGATACAGTAGGAAATGACATTTTTTAGGGGTTGTTTGGTATCTAGTTTTAGATCTAGATCTAAGTTTCATTTGGACCACCCGCGTTCAAGGCCATTCTTAAAGTTATTATTGGGCCTTTTTTGGGGTTTATTGGTTCATAGAAGCCATGCATAAGTGAGGATACAACACCTTCCAGTTGACGCATCAAATACCCTATTTGCTGAGGGTCTTCCTTCTGATTGTATTCCTAGGGAAGCTGAACACATTTTCGATACACTCATTAGTTTTAAAGAAGTTAAACCTAGACGTCTTGGAGGAGACCATCTTCGTTTACATTTTGTCGATTCTGCTGATGCAAGATGTGTTTTAACTGCCTTAGAAGCATTCCAAGGGTATAAGTTTGATGAAACTGACCATGAGTCATCCGGTTTAAGGTTGCAATTTGCACATTTTATTGGTCCACATGGGCCATCTAGTTCTGCTCAAGATAAACCTTTTCATGAAAATCATGATCGTGATGACTGTCACCCTAGCGCACACCATTGATTTTACGACTGTCAAACAAAAATATTTTCTAGTTGATCAAGCTATTTTTGAAGGAGCAAGTGTAGCAATTAAGTATTGATTTGTGGTGTTGTCAGTATTAGTTTAATGCACGAAGGATATTGGCCTAACTAGAACCAAACTGGCTACTGTGTAACATTAGATGTGTTTAAGTGAGGGATTCCAGTATAAAGGAACATCATTCTTTTTATACAATGATATGGATACTCCTAATGTAGTAAATTTAACATTTGGATCTACCTGATACCAATAGGGAAGCTCTCGCATCACCAAAAATCTCAAGTCTTCTATGTGTTTGAAGCTTTTGAATGGATTTTTTAGCATTAGTTTTGATCTTGAAGGCTTATATTTTTCCGATATTTTAATTTATCAGTTTCATCTCGTTCATCGATCAAGTCTTGTTCTTTTCCATAATCATCCTTACAACTTGACATCAAGTCGTAGATTTAAGGCTCGTTGCAAATCACTCATTTCTCAAGAGAATTGGTAAAAGTTTACCTAGTTTTATCAATTTTTTTATTTTCCCAAGCTAACTTTTTATTTAAATGGGAGAAAGGAAATTAGAATTGGATTTTTTTTTTTTTGGGTAAATGTGTGTGTGTATATATACATATGAAATAGGTAGAATTTTCATTATATAGACTGGAAAAGGGCCAGGTCCCGTACAAAATTCAAGTTTGTGCTCTGTGCAATTTTCATCGATTTAAAATCGAAAGGGAGCTTTTTGCTACCGACATTATTTACATATAGTCTTAGAACATAACTATAACTGTAGACTCTCTAGAAAACACCACTATATTTAATACATTGACATAGCATATATATAAAATTAAAACGTAAATCTTTCAGCTGCTACTCGGCTCGCGTTCATCACCTGTAGGTTCAACCACAGTAGTTTTCAATTCCTCCGTGACATCCTCTTCATCATCCAGGAGCTGCTCAGTAGCAACAACCTCAAAACGAGCAACATTGAAGACCATGGCTTCCCCAACCCCAAAAAATTCTTTTAAAACCTTGACAATTGTAGTTTCCACATTAATTTCAATGTTATCCACCTTCTGCTTTACGCTCAACACATCTATACAAAGCCCTTCCATTTTCTTCTGCAATAATTCCAAATCTTTACCCAATCCAGATAATTGAGCATAGATAACAGCCATATTTTCGTTAATTTCCTTAACAATACCCTTTATAACTTGTTTACAAGAATTCTCCACCAAAATGTCGACGCTTCCACCACTACCATGACCAGACCTTGAGCTTCCAAACCCTGATCCTCCCTCACTGCCATTACACGTGGAGGCCATCTTCGCATCAATCCGCCTTTGAACAATAACGATCCTTTGATTAACTGATCGTAGCCAGCTACAATATATAATATCCTGTTCAACCCCAACATTCCTCCTGATCTTATCCTTCATAAATGCAAGACGATTCAGAGTTTTGTCAAGGAAAATTCCCTCCATATTTTTGTTAGAAAAGTATATACTATAGAGCAATGGAACACATAAAATATTGCAGAAATATAAACACATAAAACACATAAAAACAAGAGAGACACAGACATACATGGTTCACCCAATTTGGGCTACATACACGGAGAAAAAACCAATCCTTCCTTTTATATTATCTAGCAAAATGAAGAGATACAACCTATAACAGATCCACTGTAATTCCCTCTTCGCTCTCACACAATCTCCTCTCCATTTCTCGCTTAGAATACACATCTACATAGCTGCAATACAATTCCCTCATATATAGTGAGGGGTTGCCTTTTATGGCAAAAAACTCTAAATTAAACATAACTTCTAGCATCATATTTCTGCCTAATTATTAGCCCAGGTTGACTACGAAATTACAACATTTTACAAGGAAAATTTACATATATAATTAGGCTCCACACCCAACAATTTTCCACCACCAGAAATAACCAAGATCGTAATGCAATGGTACCATCTTCCCCAGAAGATATAGCTATATTTCATATCCCAATGAGTAACCGAAACCTTGGTGCCCACTTGTCCTCGTACATGATTTGCATTCCAATGGCACCACACCTCTGCCTTAACTCACAATCTACCAACACCGCTTCCAAAGCACTGCGAAGGAACCTTAGGGAGCTAACCATCTTAAATACCGACTCAATTCTTTGAGGACTCGTACCCCCACAGTACAGTTTCGACCTGTTGCTGCAGATAAGGGTATGTGACATGAGGTTATGTTTTTATTTATACATAAACGACCTTGTTCCAGCATCACCCCTGCATTGGCCTAACCATCCGCCATGTGGTTATTGGCACGCAACACATGGTACGAGTTAACCTTTTCAAATTAAAAAAAAAAAAAAATAATCCTTGCCATGATTGAGGAGGCTTCATCATCGAGAATATTGGTGTTCTTGAGGAGCTTCACACATTTTTGAATAATCATCATGGAATCGTTAACTATATGTTGAAGAATCAAGGGGAATTAGGTGTACTGTGATTCTTCTTTGTACTTGATAACAATTTGTGGAGTCTTTTTACTTTTTCTTGTTTGCTTAATCTTCTTCTTCTTCTTATTAATGCATGTGGGTGTACTTCATCAAACTGCTACCAAAAACATAAGAACAAGAACACAAGATGTTGGCTCTCTGCTAGGGACAAAACCTCTCTTCTCTTGAGAGGAAAACCCTTCGGTAAATTTCTCTTATTGAAGCTTCTTATTGATCAGTGCCAAACCCCAGACCCTTGACTAGAATGTCCTCCAAGCACAAGTCAAGTCCTTTCTCCTTTTTGCATTTAGTTCCCCGGCACTTAGTCTTCCTTCTTCTGGCACTTTGTCCTCCTTCTTCTTCTGACACTTAACTCTTCTTTCAACTGTTGGTAGACCTTGTTGTACTTGCTCTAGAATAGATGTTTTATCCTTGATCCTTAGTACACATAATTAGGACTTTCTCTCTTGCCCAACCGAGCCCTTACTTGAGTTATAGTTGCAAACCTATTATTATAGTAGTGCAACCTTATTTCTTCACACATGTGAGGGTATTTCTTGTGAGATTCACCTCTTCCTTCTTTGCTTGAGTGAGGGACCTTATAGGCCTAATTATCTATCCCAAACAATGAAGTTTATGTGACTGTGATAGAGGGTTGTTACGACCGCAAGGAGACCCTCTCCTTTTTCGCACATGTGACTCTATTCAACCCTAGAACGGACTTCCAAGGCTCGATATTTCCTCTTCTTCCTTCGCTGCACTAGAGGCTCCTTTTCTTCACTCTTCCTTCACATTAACTCATATTATATACTCGCTAATTTCAGAGGAATGGATGCTTGACGTTGGAGGAGTGGACAACCTCTATATATAGAGGACTGTCCCTCCTTTTAGGCCTACTAGAAGACTATAGGCCGACTTGACTTATTTAATTCGGATTGCTTCTTTTGATGGTGCCACATGCTTGTAGGAGACTTGACTTTGTTTGGAGGTGTCTTCTTTGACTCTCATACATAATTATACCTAGTGTAACATGCCCTTAAGGTCTTCAACATTTTATTTTGACCATTTGACTCACCTATAGCACTTTAATATGTGCTAGACCTATTTCAATGAGCAAGAAACTCATTGACATATATTATAAAAATAATATTTCTTTTCTTGAATAAATACAAATATCAAAAATAAATTTATGAAGACCAAACCTAGTTACATTTCCTTCAACACTCCCTCTTAAATAGGGAGGTATTCATACAACATTACAATGTGTTTGGCTATGTTTCAGTCTTGAAGAATTCACATAAATGAAACTATATTTGCAATCCATCTTTTATAGCATCATAATAACCAACATTGTTTCCACAACAAGGCCTTGACTAACATCTCTATCTCTTAATAGATCAGAGCACAGTGTTGGTGAGACCAATGGCTTATAGACACCTTAGTCATTGTCTCTCAAGGTACATACCCACTCGGGTGTTCAATGAGTATGACCTTCTAGGACTATTCTTATCTTGGGTTCCCATCCCTCAAAGAATATCGATATTCTTGCCTACTCTTGTCTTGGATGCCCTACACATCCTCAAAGAGTATATGATGCCACATAATTACCCAATCCTCCCATTCTTTCTTCCCAAGTGAAGACAAGAATGTTTTGTCTATCACTTCCTCTCAATTGAGGAAGACATGCCTAAGTATCCTCTGACAAGGTACTTGTCCAATTTCCTTTGTAATTGGGAACTTGTTATAACTCCCTCTTAGCTAGAGACTTTTCCATTCATCATCAACTTATTCTTTGTGGGTCCTCCAACTGCTTGATCTCCTTCCTTCCTTTGATGTCATGAAGTCTTTGTTCTAAATTATTCTTGGTAGGGCACCATCCATCTATCACTTTCCTTCCTTATTTGTCATGTCATTGATTCCTTCATGGAAACTGGCCTTCTTGTCACATATCAATTATCTTTTCATTTGATTATTCCTTGTCATCTTGTCTATGCTTCAGACTACTCTTCACATGGATGTTTCTTTCTTCTTGCTTGTTCCCATGCTTTGATCTAGTAGTCCTTCATGACTTCATCTTGATATTGCTTCAACATTAAATGGTGCTTTTGCTGGATGGCTTCTTCATCATGACATATTCGTAGAGCAGAATCACTTATCTGCACCTTTCATATCTCCAAGGCCTTCATAGGTGTCAAGGGTCCTTTGATCTTCTCCTTTCTTAGTTAGAGTTGTCCAACCTTATTTTAGGATATGTCTTCAATGGATCTTTGTCAGATAGTGATTCTTTGTGATCATTGTGTTCTTCACATGCTTGATATCTTTCTTCACATGCTTCTTCTCGGATAGATTAGTCAACCACCTTATGCTCCTTGTGGGAGCACTTCTTCATTTCTTGCTTCTAGTACTAGTCAACATTTCTTCTTTCTTCTTAGTCAACAATCTTATACTCCTTATGTGAGTATTTCCTTTAGTTGACCTTCATTGTATTGTAGTACATCCCTTTGAGCATATCATTGGTGAAAGAGATTCTTTCCTACTTGATCATGTCATAGAACTATTCCCATGACTCAATAATATACAAATGATAAGATGACTAAACTTTGATGCATACATACCTCATCTTGATTCTCCTTTGATCATATTATCTTCAATTGATTGTCCATGGTGTGGCCCTTCTAGCTTCATCTTAGCTTTCCTGCATATCATCCTTTTCTTGAATCCCATGAATGGAATTCCCAATGAGACATTTGCTTTTGTTTATGAATATTCTTTTGTAGATTCCATCATAGGATCTTGAAGACACTTACCTTGCAAATGTTTCTTTCCTTTTGATGATGGAGGTCTTCTAATATTTTTAATTATGATCAATTTTCTTTCATTGTGGATGAAGTCTTATACTAGGTATGCTCCCTCTACATGAATATCTTGAGCTATATCTATTATGTTCCTATATTCTAGAAGATATTTCTAACCATGCATTTTGTTCTATTATAAATGCTCCTTCTACATGAGTATTTTGAACTCTATGTACATCACGCTTCTAGATTGTATAAGATATTTCTAGCCATGCAATTTTATTATATTCCTACATGCTCCTGTCCTACTCAAAACTTTGAAAGAATAATTTAAGTAAATAATTTGACTTAGTCATAGTAGAGATTTATAGAATCTTCCTTTTTTTACTTCTTGTCTTCATCTTTCATTTCTTGAGTCACACGAGCTTCTTCCCTTTTTCTTTTATTGTTATTGTCCTTCTTTAGTTTAGGACAATTCCTTTTTGTAGTGTCCATATTCTTGGCATCCATAGCATTGGATTTTGGACATATCTTTGTTGTTTGTTATTTGTGGACAAAATTTGCCAAATTTTCCCTTTCTCTTGGCCATGGTAGCAAATTCTTGCTCCTTTAATCCCACATCTTCCTTTGCTTTGAGTCTTGTTTCCTCTATCTTTCATAGAAACCACATTTCACTTAGTGGGGTGGCTTCCTTCTTGGCATATATGATTGATGTGAAGTTGCCCCAATCCTCAGGTGGAGCATTGAGTACTACGATTTTCATTTCTTTGTCAGACATGACTTCCCCTAGCTCTTGAAGTTGATCCCTCATCTCAAAGATCTTCATGAAGTAGGAAGATATTCCTTCCTTTGATATCTTCATCTTGTACACTTCATTTCAAAGAGATATCACTTCTTGAGCTGTGCTTACCAAGAATAGCTCTACTAGTTTATCATAGATTTCTTTTGATGTTTCAAGTTTGGAGACATAAGGAATGAGAGAGTCTTTGATGGATTCTATTATAATCCTTTGAGCTCTTGTCTCATCCTTATTATATGACGTAGGAAAAACCGCCTAAAGGCAATTTTCCTGACTTTCATAATAACCTTACATGAACCTGTGGGTTATGGCCCACCTATACAAATTGGAAGCGTTTACATTGGTGGGTTTTAACAAAAAATCAACCAATCACCAAGCAGCACTTTAACACATAATCTGCCAACGAACGCCGGTCCCACCTGAATGCATAAGACTGGACCCCAAATAAAATAAATCTGCTTCCATAAACTTCTCGGGTCTGCTCTTTCCCAAGATTTATCAACTTCAATCTCCACTATTGATCTTCTACCCAATTTGACGGTTGATGTTACACTCGATAAATCAACCTAATCGACGATCCTCCATCGTTTGATCAGGACACACTTGATCTAACGGTCAATAACGATATCGCACGGGAATCTTGCACGACGTTTACCTGGCCTTACGGAGCCAATAAGGATTATAAATCCTTAATCTATAAATATTTGGGTCTGTTCTGAGATTAACGTCTGATCACTTTATGACCCGATATCCATTGGATATAGGAGGTCATCAAATCTATGGTCTATAGGTCTTCAACCAGCACACAGATTAAAACGCAGCTTAACCCCCGTTGTTGACTGGGACCTAAAAGTTTGACATTGAGATCGACGACAAGGATTTAGTGCGGGACTTCAGCCACGATCAAGACATTCATACACTCATAACCTCTGCAATTTATTCCTCCACCATTCATATCTGCCGATCTAAATGATCCGAAGGCTCTCTCTGCACTTGTTTGCTTATGGTGGTATTCACATTTCCACCCAGATTAACTCTGCCATACTCTGTTTAAAAACTCACACATATATATATCATTTTAACGCTGGAGCGCCATCGATCCTTACAGTGATCGATGATCGATCAATAACCTATCACACGAAATTTAACTCTTCCAACACATACATCTGAACTATAGGTCAAACATACACATATACACAAAAATCCAAATAGCACATATATTTCTATTATATACATAATTTGATTACAAACTAAGGCATTTCAGTCTTAGACACAATTTCTCCTTAGACTACATTACATTCACTCTCTGCCTATGCTCTATACCTGTCTCTCTATATCCCCCTATCAGAACACACAGGTTCATAATATATAGAAATAACTATAGAATCATGGATCATTCTAGATCCATGATCTTCTCCTAAAATCGTTCAAACAAACTCCTAAATCTTTCGTTATGCATACATGGCAGATAATTACATTAAATTAAGTCTTCTCGAGACTTATCAATTCCATCAAATTAGCTCATTTTTAACACAAATTTGCTCCCGGTTTACATGATTGTCCACGTCTCCTCCTCCATAGCTTTGACTTTGACTTTTGATTAAGGGTGGTAGGATGCTCCTGCATCAGACTCTCAAGGCACAAAAATTTATGACCTCTGGTCATATGCCTCTCCTTAATCCCATAGCAATTCTACCCACTTCCTCAGTGGAACCGCCTTCATGATCTTTCTGTGAGCCCCAACAAAACCTCTGTAGTAACAAGTCTCCTTCTTGCTACATATGCCTCACTAAGCTTCTCCTCTAAGCTTAGTCGTTTGGCATGTCTCTGGTTCTCTCTTCTGTGGAACCATATGAGCATTTCACGCTCTAGGCTGCTGCAAGTTTTCTCACCTTCTGCTGCCGCTATTGACAGTACAAAGATCATAAACTCTCTAGTCTTCAACATAACTGTACCTCCTTATTTCACACACAAAATCTTCTTTCTGCTCACAGGAACCCTTTCCCTGCTCTGATACCACTTTGACGCAGGAAAAACCACCTAAAGGCAATTTCCCTGACTTTCATAATAACCTTACGTGAACCTGTGGGTTATGGCCCACCTATACAAATCGGAAGCATTTACATTGGTGGGTTTTAACAAAAACTCGACCAATCACCAAGCAGTGCTTTAGCACATAATCTGCCAACGAACGCCGATCCCACCTGAATGCACAAGACCGGACCCCAAATAAAATAAACCTGCATCCATAAACTTCTCGGGTCCTCTCTTTCCTAAGCTTTATCGGCTTCAATCTCTGCTTTTGATCTTCTACCCAATTCGACGGTTGATGTTACACTTGATCAATCAACCTAATCTGCAATCCTCCACTGTTTGATCAAGACACACTTGATCTAATGGTTAGTAATGATATCGTACAGGAATCATGCACGACGTTTACCCAACCTTATGGAGCCGATAAGGATTATAAATCCTTAATCTATAAATGTTCGAGTCCATTATGAGATTAACATCCGATCAATTTATGACCCGATATCCATTAGATATACGAGGTCATCAAATCTATGGCCTATGGGTCT
Organism: Pinus taeda; assembly: GCA_000404065.3. Taxonomy (NCBI): domain Eukaryota; kingdom Viridiplantae; phylum Streptophyta; class Pinopsida; order Pinales; family Pinaceae; genus Pinus; species Pinus taeda. Next base: position 11,711 of record APFE030846898.1, read on the forward strand.
TCAACCAACACACGGATTAAAACGCAGCTTAACCCCCATCGTTGACTGGGACCTAAAAGTTTTACATTGAGATCGACGACTAGGGTTTAGCGCCAGACTTTAGCCATGATCAAGACATTCATACACTCCTAACCTTCGTAGTTTATTCCTCTGCCATTCATATCCATTGATCTAAACGATACGACGACTCCCTCTGCACTTGTTCGCTTATGATGGAATTCACATTTCCACTTTGATTAACTCTGCCACACTTTGTTTAAAAAGTCACACATATATATCGTTTTAACGTTGGATCGCCATCGATCCTTACAATGATCGATGATCAATCAATAACCTGTCACATGAAATCTAACTCTTCCAATACATACATCTGAACTATAGGTCAAACATACACATATACACGAAAATCAACATAACACATATATTTCTATTATATACATAATTCGATTACAAACTAAGGCATTTCAGCCTTAGACACAATTTCTTCTTAGACTACATTGCATTCACTCTCTATCTATGCTCTATATCTGTCTCTCTATATCCCCCTATCAGAACACGCAGGTTCATAATATATAGAAATAACTATAGAATCATGGATCATTCTAGATCCATGATCTTCTCCTAAAATTGTTCAAACAAACTCCTAAATCTTTCATTATGCATACATGGCAGATAATTACATTAAATTGAGTCTTCTCAAGACTTATCAATTCCATCAAATTAGCTCGTTTTTAACAGAAACTTGCTCCCAGTTTACATGATTGTCCACATCTCCTCCTCCATAGCTTTGACTTTGACTTTTGATTAAGGGTGGTCGGATGCTCCTGCATCATTATACTTGGCTAAGGCTTGATTTTGTTCCTTAGAAGGAATAGTAACATCCCCTTTGATGTGTTCTACGAGTTCATTCTCCTTGAGAAGTAAATTAGTCCTCTTCTTCCATGCAAGACAATTATTTATACCTACTAATTTGTTGCTTTCCTTGCAAAAAGACATTGATGTATATTCAGAAGGGGAAATATAATTACTTGATAGATTTTTAGATGTATTGGATTTGCTTTCTCCTTGAAGACTTGATGGCTTTCCTTCCTAGGATCTTGATGTTCTTCAAGTTTCCTTCTCCAAGTGGACTTGCTTGATGATGAGATTTTCTTGATGACTTGTAGATGATGTAGGTCCCTCTTTGATCTGCTCTTCTTTGTAGGTGCCTTTATGTAAGGCTCTTCTTCTTGCTTTGTAGTCTTCCTTGATCAATGATAGATGGTAGGACTTCTTGTCCTTGAAGTGATTGAGACTTCTTGGCTTGATGATTCAAATTTATAGATGTCCTTCCTTGATGAGTCATCTTATGAGTGTTATTGAGATTTCCTTTCCTTGATGTGTCACCTTAGCTCTGATACCATGTTGAAGAATCAAGGGCAATTATGTGTAGTGTGATTCTTCTTTGTACTTGATAACAATTTGTGGAGTCTTTTTACTTTTTCTTGTTAGCTTAATCTTCTTCTTCTTCTTATTAATGCATGTGTGTGTAATTCATCAAACTGATACCAAAAACATAAGAACAAGAACATAAGATGTTGGCTCTTTGCCAGGGCCAAAACCTCTCTTCTCTTGAGAGGAAAACCCTTCGGTAAATTTCTCTTATTGAAGCTTCTTATTGATCAATGCCAAACCCTAGAACCTTGACTAGAATGTCCTCCAAGCACAAGTCACGTCCTTTCTCCTTTCTGTACTTAGTTCCCTGACACTTAGTCTTCCTTCTTCTAGCACTTCGTTCCCTGGGACTTCATCCTCCTTCTTCTGGCACTTGGCTCTTCTTTCAACTATTGGTAGACCTTGTTGTACTTGCTCTAGAAAAGGTGTTTTATCCTTGATCCTTAGTACACATAATGAGGCCTTTCTCTCTTGCCCAACCGAGATCTTACTTGAGGTATAGTTGCAGACCTATTATTACAGTAGTGCAACCCTGTTTCTTCACACGTGTGAGGGTATTTCTTGTGAGATTCACCTCTTCCTTCTTCGCTTGAGTGAGGGGCCTTATAGGCCTAATTATCTAGCCCAAGCAATGAAGTTTATGTGATTGTGACAGAGGGTTGTTATGACTACAGGGAGACCCTCTCCTTTTTCGCACGTGTGACTGTATTCAGCCCTAGAACAGACTTCCAAGGCTCGATATTTCCTCTTCTTCCTTTGCTGCACTAGAGGCTCCTTTTCTTTGCTCTTCCTTCACCTTAACTCGTCTTCTATACTCGTTGATTTCAGAGGAATGGATGCTTAACGTTGGAGGAGTGGACAACTGCTATATATAGAAGATTGTCACTCCTTTTAGGCCAACTAGAAGAATGTAGACCAACTTGACTTATGTAATTTAGGTTGCTTCTTTTGATGGTGCCACATGCTTGGAGGAGACTTGAGTTTGCTTGGAGGTGTCTTTTTTGACTCTCATATATAATTATACCTAGTGTAACATGCCCTTAAGGTCTTCAACATTTTATTTTGACCATTTGACTCACCTATAGCACTTTGACATGTGGTAGACCTATTTCAATGAGCAAGAAACTCATTGACATATATTATAAAAACAATATTTCTTTTTTTGAATAAATACAAATATCAAAAGTACATTTATGAAGACCGAACCTAGTTACATTTCCTTCAACACTATAGACCCTTCCAAATAGAAAGGGCTTCCATTTGATTATTTGTCGCAATGCCAATACCCCATGCATACTTTACTTCTGTTTTTTCTTCCAGGTTAAAAATTACCCCTCCCGCTCCAGGCTCCCCAGGAAAAATATTCTTTTTACTAGGATAAAAGAGATGTGTTTTTTGGAGCCAAATATTTGGGCAATTTTTTTTTTGAACGAGTTTTTCAGGGCAGAGTATTAAATTGTAGTTAATGTAAGACAATGGGGCATTTTGATATTATGGCGGAGTAAAGGAAAATTGATTTCCTTAATTTGTATAATTACCATAACTGGAAAAACAACTACTACATCCAAGGGACCGTGGCAAAATATTAAGTGAAAACCAACCCATTTTTACAAGTGAAGTTGAAAATATTATGTATAGAAATATGTAAGATGAAACCATGGGGTTGATTGGGTTGCATGATTTAGACAACCTAATATTTAATATTGAATAAGACACCACTCGAGAAGTAAGCTGGGATATGTTGGTCTCTGTATTTGAAAGTGTTAATGAACTCCATGGTTCACAATCAGAAACTATATTATCAACCCTAATACCTATACTATCAGGTAGTTATTAGAGAAATACATGATCCAGTAGTTGTCTTTGCTTTGGTAGAAATATTTGGGCATCTAAATTTGATCTATAAATGGCCATGAATATTCAACTAGAAAGTCCATTACAATAAATTTGATGAAATTAAGCTTAAAACCTACACTACGAGGGTTTGTTTGTAATGTACCTCCACATTGCACACTTATTTTTTTTTTGCCATTAATTAATTCATTGTTTGAAAGTTATTATTAATAATTCAACAATGTTTACTCCAAGGTTATATAGAGATGGTATTTTCCCATGCGTATATCCCTAAGTGAGTTTCCGCCTTCTAACATGTGTATAGAGGTACTCTTACCATTATAAATAATTTTCTTTCTTCTTTACAAAGTTGTTACATATTTGAGGAAAAGAAAGAGGTTCAAACCTTTCACAGGAGGTTCCACAACATTTAAACATCCTTTGGTTATCCACAATGTCTTCGTCATGTTGAGATATGTTTTTTATTTGATGATAAAACAAGGGAGGCTGCGAGGCAGCAAGTCCCTGCATTAAGTTCAACCTGCATAATACGTGATGTGTTACAGTAAGACGAGCTTAGTCATAGCTATCATGGGAATACAAGTTACATGGGATGTTCAAGCTCTTAGTTCAAGCTAATCGTAATAGCTTACAACAATTCTATGAAGCAGTATTGATCAAGCTCTTTCATTACCAATACTTACACGGGTACTAGTAATATGCAGTAGAGCTTATAACTCACATAACATAACACCTTATACTAGTAGTGCTTAGTTAATACTACTCATGATTAAAGAATGCGCATAGTAACTAAATAAATGCACCAGAGGTCAAACATAAACGTTATGTTCTGAATTTTAATTTTGTAGACCCACAACGAAGTGTCGATCCTGTAGATATCAAATATAAACTTTGCGTTTCTGAACTTTAATTTTGTACACCCACAACGAAGTGTCGATGTTGTGTCGTGAGTCTCCCTTGAGTCTTCGATTTCACAATAATGGCAATGACTATTCTTCGTAACTCTCAGTGACAAAAGGAAGCTGCAAGAAATATTATCCACGATTTTTGGACTCTACTGACTGTGCCGTAATGTGATTGCTCTGGCACCGGAGTGGAGACCAATTTTTGTTTTAGAAAAATAAGCCAAGCAAATGATTACGCAGTATAACCATAATCAAATGAACCCTAGAAAAACTTACTAATTGAAATTTACAAGATAAGGTGTTGAATGAATCAGTCAAAAATGAAAAATGCGAGTAACCAAGTTTGAAGATTTGAGACATGTTGAGGCCTTAACACTATGAAAAACTCGAAGGATTCCGTGACACCTCCGTGATTTTTTTTGTTTTGAATTTCTTTTCAAATGCAATGGAATTGCCTTTGAATCGTAAGACACACGTGGAGTGAGGAAAGGCCATGGGATTGGACATTAAAGTCCCTGACGCCGTATAAACTATAATTTAAGCGTTTTTTTGGGGTTAAGATCGCAACCGAAGATTTCAACGATACTTCGCGTGAGGTGTAACTTTCACGACGAGGCAACACGTTACACAAGAGACATGTGATCGACATGCATGCAACAACGTGTTTGTACGCAGCAACTTGTTTGTACAGAATGTGGGAAACAAGGCCAAGTAAGGGATGAACGATTTTGAAAATTGATATATGAAGGAGGGTCAACCATGGCCATCCAGAGCCGCAACACACTGCCAGAACCACCATGGCTCTCCAAATCTGCAACACTTGTGCTAGAAACATGGCTCTCCAGACCTGCAAAACACTGCCAGAACCATGCTACAAATAATAAGAATCTAGTCTTACTGTTTACTCACGGTTTTCGTGACCATTTGCAGGTGTAATCCTCAAGCACAGAAAGGAAAGAGATGTAATCACTGGATCAACTGTTCACTGGTTTTTTTATTTTCACTAATGGAAAGAATAATACACGTTTGTAATTGCAGAAGCTCTGCTTGTAAAATGGTACGCACGCTTGTTCAGCTGATGAGGACTCTTGATCGGATGCCTGACGAGGTACAAATTGTAAATTTAGCATCGCTGTTCAGCTGGATAGGATTATGTTCTAAAGATTAACCTAATAACCGTATTTTTAGCGCACAATACTCATGAAGCTCTTCTACTACGAAGATGTCATGGTAAGACAATTTGTCCACAGAATCCAATGGGCGTGTTTTTAATTTTTAAGTCGTTATTTTATTTTAATTTGACATCACGAAGCTCGTTTTCTTTTTGTGAGTAATTTGCAGCCAGCCGACTATGAGCCTCCGTTTTTCAGATGCTGTAGCGAAGATGAAAGTAATCCATGGTCTCAGACTCCTCTGAAAATGAAAGTTGGAGACGTCGACAACAAATATTTCATGATCGCTTTAAAGGTACGATCGGAGAATTCCCGAGGTAATATCCAGATATTTATTTGCATTATCATTTAAGCTTCGAGCTCAATTTTAAAGAAATCCTAATTTTCAGGTTAAAAGCGTCCTAGACACTTGTGAAGACGAGAATGACGACCTTGAAGATGGAGATGATGTTAGTCTGGACAGTGGCTTTGAGAAGAAGAACAAGAATGATTCGTCCGCCATAGGCACCGACTCTGAAAGCTCCGAAGAGAAGTCACAGGTTTGAAATCGGGATTTTGGATGAATTCTTTTCCCCAAATGTGCAATTCTAACTCCATCATGTTGATAAAGATCTTGGATGAATTCTTCTTTTAAATATGCAATTGTAACTCCTTATTGATAGTCATTCATTCGTTACTTCATATTTACAGGGCGAGGAATTGGATCATATCGTTACTGGTAAGTGAAATGATCTTATTCCGCGATCTTCTGTAAAAGTAAACTGGTCTAATTGATGATTTCCACAGAAACTGAAAAATTAAAGAACACATCTGCCGAAGATCAGCATATGGAAGAATCTGATGGTAAGATATCAGTCTGTTTGATACATTATTAGGAATAGTTATTTGTGTCATTTCTATGATTAAACGGTAATATTGTTGGAAATTCCAGACTTCTTTAACATTTGTTGTTTGTGCTAATCCTTTTAGACGACACTCAAGACTCTGAACAAGAAGCTCAAAATTTGGCCCGTGCAAAAGAATGGATCCTTTCAAGGCATATTGACACGCTTGATCTAACAGATATTTTGTCCAACTTTCCAGAGATTTTAGTTGTAAGCACTTGTTCGATGCTTATCCAGTTCTTGATTTGGTAGAAAATATATTCGATGCTTGAGGCGATCTTCATGTATGTAGTAGCTTCGGCCATGTTGAAGTAAAATTCGAAAGAAATTTTATTAAATAAATTCTAACAACTCGGTAGCAAGTACTATACACGAGTATTTTTCTCCTCTACGTTCACTATTAAATTGCTGCAAAATGTGATGGCTTTTTGCAGGTATCGACAACGAGTACTGGTCTTGACCAGAGATATCTATATAAAGGGCATTTAATTGATCTCTTAAAATAGCTTTAATGCCAAGGATTTTAGATAATTAACTATCGTTATGAAAATGGCTAACCTTCCTAGTCCTGGCTTTCCGAGTATTGTTTTCAGAAATACTGAAAACGCTACAGAAAGAAGGTTTAGTAACGTCGATAGGAAGAGATGAATACAGAATTAACAGGCGAAAGGTAAGGACTTACCCATGCATTTGCAAAGTCAACAATTAAATCAGGTTGGCATTATTTCCATCATGCATAGTGGGTTTGCAGGATAATAACCTTGACGTTACTAGCAAAGAAGAGCAGCATCCATGCCATGAAGCGAAAGATCAAAACGCTGTCGACTGCGCTGACAAGGATTCAATCAATCACGTCACAGATCTCAATTCTTGGCTTCAATTAGAAAGAGACAAAATAAGCACGGCTAACTCCTATTCTGGATATATGCTTTCCAAAGCGCAGATGCGGTAGCCATTTTTTAAAGCTGTCGTGAAATAACACAGGTAAAATAGCAACCCCACGTTAAGCATTGATTGTTATGGGTGAACATATGAAAGCAAAACAAAATATCGTGTATTGATCTGTGAAACATGAATACAATATGCAAAAATATAATAAAAGAATCAATCTTCTTACCTGATTACCATGGTTCTTAGCTGCTGTTGTTGGTTGATGAATGAATACTTGGCTTGCCTTACAGGAAGATCTATGCATAAGCCATGGCTAATGATTAAAAACATGGAGAAGGTGATGGTTTATCCTATGGTGGAATCGATGAGGGCTATGCGGCCGTGAAATAACATAGGTAAAATAGCAACCCCACGTTAGAATCAATCTTCTTACCTGGTTATAGTATGTCTAAAAATTAATAGCTCACAAGGACAAGAAGCCTTACCTGACGTCTGCCATTTCTCGATCTCAATAAACACTTCTTGTTCTAACCTGCAGGTAAGGTATGAAGGCGGTGCCTAAAATATACTGCAAGGCGGTGCCTACAATACACTGCACTATACCTGGGTGGGAACTCCTGGCAGAACACCTGCACCACCTTGCATTGACACGTACACCACCTCATGCACAACAGCTGCCAACCTGCAAACAAACCTGGTATAGCCAACCTGCAAACAAACCTGCAAACAAATGTTAGCGAACTAATGCTAACATACCTGTAACATTAATATGAATACGTCGACCGCCACAGATAATAAACATGGTAAAGGTAAATAAACCTATGGTCCAACGTCTTCCGCCTCGGGAAGAGGCCAAATAAGAAGGAAAACCCAGTCACTTTCGAAAACTTTGGTTATCACGATAATGGTAAACACAACGACATTCGAAAACTTTTGTCACCCTGCCATAATCCGCTTAAATTCGCCCCAAATTAATGCTATAACATCGCAGATAGATTACTATAGTCCCTGGCCATTACCAAATCGCAGGGACTAATAATATGTTTCGGAATTATGAAAGTATCACACCCTTTCTCATCTCATGGTTACTCGAACTTGGGGCATAAATTTCATTATCAAACTTATGACTCACATAAGCCGTAGTGCATCTATCTTAAGTTATATAAATCCTCTACCATATTCCAACATCTAAATATACTCTATTACATTCCCTTGGCGTGAATAATTTAGATTGTTATTTCCAAATTTTATTTAATTAAAGGTTTTCTTTCGTGGTTTCCTCTTAAGGTTTCAAGGGTTTTCTCTTATATGAATTCCTTCCAGGGTTTATTAATGGAAGGAATCTTGAAGGTTATCACACTGGGATTCTTTTACAGTTTCCAAATAAATATAACCCCTGTGGAGGAAATGCCAGCCTAGGCTCGGTTCGAGGATTTTCATGGACACATGAACTTCCTACCACGTATCAAATTGTAATTTTATTTTTACTATGTTACTTTCCGTATTTTTCGACACTAGGGTTTACGACTCTAGTTTTGTTTCTTGGTTTCTTGGTAATTTATCTTTCCAGAATGATATTTTTATCTAGGAATTAAGGGTATCACAAATCTTCGCATTCAACCATTATTATTATGATAATATTTGGTCTCATAACCCCTATATACCTTTGGAAAGGGCTTTCTAGTTCTAATGAAAATATGCTTTAAAGAAAAGGGTTATAAATATTTGTAAATTTCTTCTCTCTTACTTTAGAAAATGAAATACTAGAATTTATTCTTAGTTTCCTGACATCACATTTGTTTAACCAAACAAAATTCTTAAAAATAAATATTTCTGGCTTGGAATAATTTTTTTTATAAGAAAGTTGCATTAATTTAAATTTTTAATAAGTTACATACTGCATTCCAAAAAAACTATATGAAGCTACATACTTCAAAAAAAAAGAAAAAAACCTATAAATGATAAGTAGTATACATATTAAATTATGATACAATAATTTTTGCTTAAAAAAAATTCAAAAGTAATTCTTAAATTCTTAAGAAATTATAAAAATAATTATTAGACAATTTTGTATAAAATTTTCACCAAATATATAAATATCAAAGATTTTAAAGAAATGCCATAGAAACTCTTTAAAATAAAATTTAATATTACAAAAAATATAAGTGATTGATGTAATAAAGATGAGAAATGTTACAAATTCATATTAAAGAATTAAAAGATTATGAAAATAGAAAGTATGGTTAATAAGTTCAAATTAAAAGATTATCAAAATAGAAATGATGAAGATTATGAAAATATGAATTTTCATATGGCTAATAATACCTATATTAATATAACACAATATTTCTATAGATTATTAGAATAAGAATTATTATTGCATTATTCCTATAAATTATTGGAATAAGAATTATCATTACAAGATTTATTAATAGCCAAATAATTTATAGAGCTCATGTTCATTAGTATATATTTTGATGCTAGGTAGAGATTATTATTTCTTTCATATTTTGGATTATAAAAATTCCTACAAATTACTATATTAAAAGGTATCATTATAGGACTTATTAATAGTGAAATCATTTAGATTTTATGTCCAGTAACATATGTCTTACTATTACATAGATATTAGCATTAGTTCCATGACTTCGATTATGAGAAGAACTTTTATTATAAGATTTTCCATTAATATCTTGATATAATGTGGATATCATTAATATATAACTTGAATTTTCGTGAAAGATATTTCCATTATAAGACCTATTAAGAGTAAAAACATTTGTAACGCTAAACCTAAAGGATGAGAATCCTTAATGAAAAAAATCTCTAGAAGAAATGCCCAAAGTACATGTCAAGTGCTTGAGATTAGCTATTATTATTGACTTTAAATTCACCTTCAAATGTTTTGATGTGAATATGATTGCAATGCCCCCCCTTTCATAAATTAGGCACAATTGAAATTCCTATAATGGAATGGAGGGATTGTATGAATCAAACAATTTGAATTAGGAAGTACATTGATGTTTTCATTTAATTTTGAAGTAACAACACTTTTAAAGTTAAACATAGCTTTTCAATGATGACCCATATGGTTAATCATGCAAACATTAGTAGAAAAGGAGAGAAATGAAAATTTTCATAAATTATAACCACTAAAACATGATTCATATTACTAAACCAAGTACCCTCCCAAAATATATTGAATAAGTACCCTCCCAAATATATTGAATAACTTATTAAAAAATTGTAAGAGTACTTTTGAAGTGAACTCTACCATTTACTTATAAATGGTAGGAAAATGAAAAAACTTTGTTTTCTTATTAAAGTTATAGTAATAAAAATAAATGATGAAATTAGAAGAATATTAATGTAAAAAACTTTATTTAAAAACATGTCCAATAAATTGTGTTTTTTTAGAGATCTGTTCTAATACAATAGGAAGTGGCATTTTTTAGGGGTTGTTTAGTATCTAGTTTTGGATCTATATCTAAGTTTCATTTGGACCACCCGCGTTCAAGGCCATTCTTAAATTTATTATTGGGTTTGTTTGGGGTTTGCTGGTTCATAGATGCCACGCATAAGTGAGGATCCAACACCTTTCAGTTGACGCATCGAATACCCTCTTTGCTGAGGGTATTCCTCCCGATTGTACTCCTAGGGAAGCTGAACAAATTTTCCATACATTCATTAGTTTCAAATAAGTTTGACTGCTTCAAAAGGAGACTAGACGTTGTTGGATACCTATACCAATAGGTTTCATATTTCATGATTGGATATCAAAGGTCCAAATATGCTCTGCTTTGACAAATACAAAGATCCCATATTTCCCTAAGAAGACAATGTCTGTATCAGCTTTGACAAAACTCAATTTTGATGGCTGGTCCAACAGTCTAATCTGGATCATGCCATGTTTTCAAATTTCCTTGTTGTAGAATAGAGAATGATATCTGTCCAAACTGTTTAATCTTGGCAGATCAGTAGCTAGGTAGAGAAGCTTAAGGTTCCCAACTGCTAAATCTGGGACCTTGGAAGGAATAAGGGTTGCATTAGATAGAAAATGAGAGAAAAAGCCAATGAAAAGAAAAGGCATTCAAAGGGTTTGCAAGTCCAAGTGCACCCTTCAAGAAGGAACAAAAAATGCTAGGAGAACTAGTTGGGTAGGTACATGGGGTTGCAGAAATGGTGCCTCTTTCAAAAGCAAGGTTGCTGAAACATCAACAGGAAGAGCAGCACTCTGGAGAATGACTAATTCCCTTGTTCTCATTTGTACACCACTCTTCATTAACACCCTTTCCCAAGATGCACAGAGCACAAAAATTTATATCTTTGAAGTATTCTTATGGCTTTAAGAAGCCACATTTCTTGTGCAAAAATCTTTTCATTTTGAACTACTCCTAGATTCAAATTATTTTCAAAGAAAACCTGGTTGAGCTAGCCTTCACTCATGTTTCCTCCATATTAACAGCTAACTCTACTATTTTAGCCCCCTATACCCCTTTATCCCTATTATTATAAACACCATGGTGTATAAACCCCACAATGCATAAATATCCCCTCCCTGGCACTATAGCCATAATATTCTCTCCCTGGGACTTGAATTGACACCTGGTCAAGGTCAAGAACCCATGACTCACCTTTTGCTCCCCCTGAAACCACTGTCCCCACCCAAAGTACCATTTTGCCTTGAAAACCTTCAAAACCTGAAAAACCTTTGAAAAACCTTTGAAAAACCCAAAGGGGCGGAAAACATTGAAAAAATCACCTTTCCCCCGCCTTATCCTAAGGTCGGGGGGGTTATTGGCCCTTTATAGTTCATAAAACCCATTTTTCACTCATTTCTTATAGTTTCCGCCTTCGCCCATGATTCGCGCCCGAAACTTTATAAAAACCTTTGAATGGCTCATTTTTCTAATGTTGGCGGGTATTAATATTTTTGCCATGAAAAACCATTGAAAATTCACCAAAAGGAATATTTATCGCCCGGAGGGTCCCGCCATCCACGTCTGCAAAAGAAATTGATTGTTTATTACCCGCTCGCTGGTACGTATTGTCCGTGCAGGTTGCCTGCCCGATGACCGTCCGATCGCGCCGGACCCAGATCCACGGCAGAGGTTGATTTCGGGCAATCCCGACGTCTGCACATTAACCAATGGAGCTGTTTCCGTCCGCGCAGGTTGGGCGCACGACGACCGTCCGATCGCCCGCCTCCAGATCGACGGCCCATATGAATATCAGAAGGCCTTACGTGTCTGACAGATACCTTCCGATATCTGTCAGACGCTTACGTCAGGCCAGCATCAGCACAGGGGCACGCCTCACATTACTATTGCATCGGAGCGATGCCTGACAGTCCGTCCGACGTACAGGACCCCTTCCGATATGGCGACACCTGTCCTGTCCACGATTGCGTCCTGCTACCGTGCACGTCACTGCCACATCTGCTCACCTCACCTCTCATATCGTGACACCTGTCCGCCACCTCACCGCCCCCGTGGACCTACCGCTGACCGCCACGTCACCCGATGACGTCATGATGATGTCACCCAACCCGGGCCCCATGATGACGTCATCCATAAAGCGCGCCAAAAAGGCCAAAAAGCCATATTTTCATCAATTTTCGCCATTTTTCGTAATTTTCTGAAATTAACTGTTGAAGCTCTCTGCATGCATTTCACGACGCCCGCGCCACCAGTCAACCTGCATCCATTTTCAACGCTCCCGGCGTGCAAAACCAGTTAAATTCTGCAGTCCAGACCTCTGTTTACCAGGTATTTCGGCCTTGTCCTCCTGTGAACTGGTTTTAGTGAATTTTCTGCAAAAACCACTTTAAAAACCATTAAAATCCAAAATTTCACCGGCAAACCAACTGCATTCTGCCCAATTTGACTGTTCAGAACCAAAATTTAGCGGTGAAAACCTCTGGGATCTGCATTTCTCTGCTAAAACCTACCCTGACTCGCGCAATCGTGAAGTCCTGCATGAATCCCAAAACAGACAAGGGAGGTCTTTCTGCTACTGAAAACCCTTCCTAAAAGGCCTAGCATTGTCATCCTGACAATTCACCATCCCTGTCAACCGTGGTCCCCTTCAGAATTCACTGTTTTAAGAGCAGCATTCCATATAAAACATGGAGACCCCCGAAATACTCAATGTCACTCCTCTAAATGCTCCTCAGAGAGAGCAGGACTGGCAGGACCTGGCAGATCTGGATTATCAGATCTCAGAAGACTCCAGGCAAGGACTCACCCCTCATCTTCAATTGTTAAATGAGTTCAGGGCCAAACACAGAGAGGGAACAGATATCTTAGGCATTTGGGAGTCTGCCCTGCCAACTTTTAAAATGCCTCTGGTCAAGCAATTCCCTGATCTAATTTATCTTTGTGCCAGTCAATACGAGCCATCACAGAGAGCTGTAGTCAATCCTAAGGGTGAGGTTGTATTCTATACCACCCCTCAACCCATCAGGGACATGGTTCAGTTCAAGACCAACAAGACAATGGTTCCCTTATCCCTGCTGGATTTAATCAACCAAGGGAACAAGACACTAACAGAGGCAGAGATCCTGAGGTTCAACCAACTATTTGTGAGCAAATCAGATACAGTGTTGCATCCTCCTATCTTTGATGGATACCTAAACCAACTTGGGCTAGACCTGGCCCATATGGTGAGCTCAGTTCTAGGATACAAATCAACGGAATATATAGAAGAAACTGTGCTGGTTATGATGTTAAGGTTTGTCCCAGGGAGGGCCCCCATCTGCTACAACTATGCCACATATATCTCGGATAAAATTCATGAGCAATTCCTGCACTTGCCTAGAGAGAGGTTGTTCAGATACTCCTCATATATCTATCATCTCATCCTATATCACCAATATGAAAAAATCTCCTTTGAAATCAAAAGGACCGATGCAGCAGGTAATCCAAGATCGGTAGTATACTGGAGCTCCATCTTTCATAGAGGCTCACCTTACACATACTGTGAGTTCATAGATCACTTCATCCATCCAGCCATGTCCCTACTTATGACAGAACCTCCCCCAAGACTCACTGAAGAAATGAAGAGGATACTGCAACTATCCTCTGCTTACAGCATAGGGGACTGGTATTTTTACCAGCATCACACTGTAATCAGAATGTATGGGTGAGAGCTAAGACCATTTAGACTACCCAAGTTTGTGCCTATGAGGCTCTTTGCCCTGGAGTATTTCAGACAGTTTGCCTATGTTGATATGGTCCATTTTTCAGGAAGGGGCAAGAAGGCCCAACTTAAAGTGAAAAACCAGCTTGGGCATATTGTGTTAAACAGAAGAGAAGGATGGAAGGAAGCAGAGAAAATGTTGGAGGGCCTTGGCTTAACACAAAGCTTCCTGTGGAAACCATATGACCCCAATGGTTTCATATCCAAGAGGAGATTGAAATACAAACTCTCCGGTTATGAGCATCATAACATGATCCTCATAACAAGACATGCAAACTAGCCAAAATGGCAGAAAAACACTTTGATAGAGCCCCTAACCCAAGAAGAACTAAATGACAGGGCTAGGAGACATTTATTGAAAATGGCTGACTTGGAGTGTCCTTCTCAGGTTCCTACCCTACCCAGTCCTCATACAACAGCTCCAGGTTCCTCATCTGCAACACAAGAAGGGGCAGTACAAACTTCAAAACAGGCACTGGACAAAGGAAAGGGCAAGGTAATGGAAGAAACAGAGGGCCAGCAACAGCAAGAGGGCCAACAGGGCCAGCAGGAGCAACAGCAACAAAAGCAGCAAGAAACTGATCAACAGGATCAGGAGCAGCAAAAAGGAGAGGGCCAAGCAGCCACCCAAGATAAAACAACCAGCATGGCGCCTCCTAGACAAGATTCTAGGGTTGACACCTCAGTCCTCCACACCCCTCTAAGGGAGGACATCAGCAGGAAAAGGGAGAGGGAGACCCCTCTCACAGAAGGTCCAGAAAAAAGGCAAAGGCTAAATCCATTTGGAGAAGAGGAAATGCAAAGCTTTGAGGCCTCTGCTAGCTCAATGCATCAAGAGCAGGACAGGACAACACTTGGGGAGGTTAGCTCCTCAGGGCAAGACAAAAGCAGAGCTGCAGCCATCAAAGACTTCTTCAAAGATGCTAAGAGGAGGAGTGAGCCACTAAAAATCAAGCTATACAATTATCTCTTAAACATGGCTCCATCAAATCAGCAAAGGCTTATGGCTGCATATGATGTACAAGAAGCTAAATTGACTTTGAGTCATTTTACTCCCACAGAGCAGTGACCTCAATCAACTGCAGACTACATAAGGACAAACTTAGAAGTCCTTGCCAAAGATATCCACCCTATGGACCAAATCGAGCTTCATAAGCAAACGGGTGAGATGGTCTATGCCACCCTGGCAGACAAGA
>APFE030846907.1:0-10236 GCA_000404065.3 Pinus taeda
AATGCATCAATATTACACAATGTTCATAAATAAGTAATACAGAACTGCAACATAAAACCTTAACATAGATAGTTGTCTACGTCAAAATGGGCACCATAAATTCTCATGTGACATCTTGGTGGAACCCCTCAATAACAATTAGAGTTGAAGATATTCAATTGTCCGTCATGGAAAATAGCATTTGAACCCGGATATGCTATAAGGTGGTACCAAAACCAAAATAATGGCAAGCAATGGATTAGTGCACTATCAATTCCACTAGAAGGTGCTAGTATAAGTTTTATGCATATAATTTCTTTAAAAAAAAAAATCTCACTCTTCCAATTTGATGGTTTCATCTTCGAAACCAATTAATTAATCGGGTAAAAGACTCAAAACTTCAGAAACTGTTTCCAGCACGATCTCATATGGGAGAAATGTCCTCTAAATGTCAAAGGTTCAAATTTATTATATATTTATTCATTATTTACTAGTACTAAGACAATTTCATGCAGCTCACAATATGACCTGTCAAATGAGAAATAATTAAACAAATGGAATAATTGCCTTATTCAAGTCTTCACCATCCCAACCTTTAATTGTGTTATCCTTACATCCAACCAATTCAATGTTTATCATATTTTTTTTTTTTGCCATGCAGTTCAGTTAAAGTACATCATTCAATTCCTCAAAACATACTTTTATTTATTTATTTATTTATTTTTATTTATTTATTTATTTATTTTATTTTTATTTTTTTTTGTGTGAACATAATCATGGATTTAATATAAAGAGTTATTGCTTTAAGTCTTTTGTGATCTAGAGTTTTCATTATTAGTAGTATAAATCCTTACTTTTCACCTTGTTGACTCCATTGTGAAAAGATACGAAATTGCAAATTTGAATTTTCACAATTGAGGTTTTATATGGACAAAATATGGTCCCTTGGGATTTGCATGTGTTGTATCCCACTTTGGATACTAAGAATATTGTAAGATACCTCAAGAAAGCATCCTCCTAACTATGGTAAAGACTTTCCGAAATTTGGAGGAAACCCTTTTGATGTTGTTCCACATATCCTGGCATTTATGAAGCATATGTTAAAATTGAAGGAAAGACATGAAGATGTCGTGATAAAGTTATATATGCTCTTTTTGGGACAATAGCATTGTGGTTCTCTTGAATACTCTTCTAGTTCAAAGATGGTCTATTCTCTCAATACTCTGATGAAGAGCTTTCTCATATTCCGTGGTCCAAAATCACAGGGTTTCAAAGGTACCTACCAGCACTTGTTGGTAGCCTCACAGCATGAAGGCCTTGTTGGTATTTTTTGATCCTCTTGAAAAACATGATTCTGAGTGACACGAAGTTTTTGATGAAGTTTTAGGTGAGAATATTGAGGATGGAAACAAAGAATATGTGTTTTCAACATCATATTCCACATGCAAAGCAGACTCTGACAACTCCAAATCTGAAAGAGAGCCTTGAGCTTCCCTCGAATCGGGATTGTGTACATGATTTGCTGCCAGAATATCAGCCCATTTTTATTTTTATCTGAGCTAAGCATGTTAGCAGTGATGCTCCTTCGGCAAATTCCATGAACATGTTACATAAGAAGGTACTGCTTTAAAACAGGGATTGAAAGTTTTATTGAAAATAACAAGGCCGTTGTGGAAGAAGATAATCGAGATACCACAATCCTACAACAAGAAAAACCCCTGGTATTCATCAGAAATCAAGTGATGATAATGAAATAGTCATAAAAGAAGAAGCTTTCATGGCATCCTCTGAAGATGATGCAAGCATGGAAGAAATTTCAGCCTTTCAACCAATTTTCCAAATCTTATGATGAGTTTGTTGTCCAGGAAATTAAAAAAAAATATGAGTATATTCCAGAGGAAGGATTGTGCTAAGAATTTGAAGGACAAAACAATGTATATCTGAGAAAAGAATACCACAATAATTCTGACACATGCATGCATCTGGATTGGTATCTTCGGTGAAGCAAAGGAAGATTATATATGGTCTACATTGATAAACTACCAATCTTTGATGACCCTCAAGAGATATGGGATGATCCTAATGACAAATATGATAAAAGCAACCTTATTTATGACATCTATAATAGTGAAAAGAATGAGCCAAATTCCACTAGAAATTTGCCTCATGAAGGTCCTTCCTTTTGATGATTTCCTTGAGGATGATAATCATAATGTTGAACTTCCATGCTGGACAGCACACAAGGAAAATAATCCCATAAGTTGTGGATCTTATCTTCTACAAGGCAAAGACATTCAAATTTGTAAGATGCAGATAAGGGGTTGTGTGGACCTGACCAAGAAGATCATTTGGAGATTGATGATCACAATGAAATTCTCGTACAGGACCACTTGGATCATTGTGAAGGAGAAAGTTCATGGCATTTGGAACCTATAACTTCTAGTAGTGCTTCCCCAACCAAGGATGTTGTAATGAATCCTGTGAGTATTTGGAAGGTGCCGTTAGTGAAAGATTAATTATGGAGCTTGGATTCTTGGTAGCTAGCTTACAAACTCTAAATAAGGAACAGTGGAGGCACTCTTTGACCTTGTGTGACACCCCAACATTCAATGTTTTAACATGCAGGTCTGACAAGCCATGTTTGAATGTTGACAGGGCAGGCTGGGACATGAAGTATACTTTTTTCATTTTCTATGGATATCTCTCAAAGTCATTATGACCTTGGTAAACTGTTGGAGCTCCTTAATGTAAATATTGGAACAACATTACAAGAGTTCTTACTGAACAACTTTCTCCACAGCAGTCTTCCCAAAATTGGGCTAAGGAGCCTTTCAACAACTCAAATGACCACAATCCTAAGCATTCTCTTGATAGAAAAGTGCCCAGATTTGTGTGTAAGCTAACAGCTACAACATATAATCTTCCAAAATTTGATGTTGTCTTGCTCTACTTGATCGTGAAGAATAGTGGAAAGGGTCATTGCAGCTTAGAGATGTTGAGGTGGTTTCATTGGATTACGGACTTCATGTTAGCAACCCCATGTTGAGCATAGTTTGTGAAGGCCATTTTTGTGGTGAGATGATGGGGCCCTCAAATGCCCAAGGAGGACACTTGTCCCCAAGTTGGGGATAGCTGTTACCTACCAATGTGGGGTAACTTTGGAAAAGAAAGGACTTCTACAACATGGTTGAAGAACGAAAGTGAAGAGGGAGAGACCTGACATTTGATCTTTCAGTGTCAAGTACTTCTTCCTTTCATCACTGTGAGCATTTCCATCATGAATTCAAGGACACGAGATTCTGATATCCTTTGTGACATGGAAAACAGGATTCCAAAAGCTAAGAGCGACATCCACTAGTTCTTGTAAATATGGGCAATGAAACAAGATTCTTTTTAGATATTTGAGCAAAGACTAAAACCTCTATAGAAGGGACTACATAAATCTGTGTGAATTCATTCAACAAGACAGAAATGTCATTTGCTTGGACTAGTGGAAAGAACAGGAATTTGTTTTTTGTTGAGATCTTAATGCACAATACAAATGTCAGACGTGAAACAATATTTAGATTTATAAGTTGTTTGAATGCTGACCTTAGTCCTAGCGGTACATAACACACATTGACTTCATCACTGTGTCCTAAATCTGTGAATTTGGATAGGGTTATCAATGTGTTGTCTGAGATAAGGATCAAACAATTTATTTTAACATTAGATGATTGAGGTTTGAGCTGAAACTGTTACATTTGTGGTGTTTAGCATGACTTTTCTGGAATAGCCTTGGGATATTCTAGTCATTATATAGTAGTTCTGAAGGCATGCTACGAGTAACTGTGAGCAAATTATAGAAGAAGGGCACCTATGGCAGTTCGTCCTATTGAAACAATAGACCCCTGTCCTCAAGTTCGACTGTGTAAATGATGAAATAGCGAAGAAATGCTCCCTTAGTGCTTCCTGATGTATACCAATTAATGAGCATTCAAGTGTTATTTCAAATATGAATCAAATTCGAAACAATGTCAAAATTTTCCAAATTTTCAAGAGAGCAGTGCTGTAAATGAAATTAAAGTTTAGATTCCAGCATACAATGGTCAAACTAGTGCCAAATAAACACATTAATGATGTTTAGTTATGACAGAAGACACCAGCCCCCAAGCACAAGACTATGTATGTAAAACAATGCATCCGCAATAACAATAAAATAGAAGATATATACTAGTTCCAGAACAAGAAAGTTGACATAACAAAGATGCAATACACCCCAAATTTTGATCATTCATACGGTAACAATTGAGTAGACATTGTCTTAGTGTCCCAATAAAATACCAATCTTTGATGAGAATAATTTACATTTGAAACTGCACATCAGGGGTAGCCCGAGTAGTTGGGACTAATGGTGTTAATACCACCCACCTCAGTTCGAATCCTAGCTAAACTACCCAGTATGATTTGCAGGCTATTATATCAGGCCAAGGGGTTATAATGGCAGCAGTACAATACAATCTCTGGGTGGCATGGATGATAGTGTGTTCTAGATACCAATATCTCCTTGTGGATGTATAATAAAAAGGAAATTACATTTGCAGCCAACGATGTATCAAACTCAACTACACATGCTTGAAAGTAATCCTTTGAAGATTTTGAGTGATATAAACACAACCATTATGTATTAAGTTGAACCAAGCCTGCTTAAGCAGTCCTTCAGTGATTTCAATTGTTATTAACAAAATTTATGTCATCCTAAAGAATGGATGAATAAACTAGAAAGTGTTATTCACCATCCAAACAAAACCATTGGTATTGAAGAAAAGGAGATGGGGAAAAATTGTAGAAGAGCAGAACGACATTTTCCTGATTTGCCATCAAAATTACAGCTAGAATATAGAATAGACTTAATTATTTAGTTAGAATTAAAGCCATTGGAATGAAGCATAAAAAGGTTTTTTTTTTTTTTTAGGATGACTCAGCACATGACTGAACTAATATATATTTATCTTCAGTCTGTCAAGCAGTGGGGCAAGTTGATGTGCTTGTCATGATAATGACAAAAGTTCAATACCCTTCAGCCATGCTTCCTGTAGTAATGCCATTCACAGAATCTTTTTGAGATGTAAAGTCATGTTAATGTGACAAAACAAAAGTATCATGCTGAAGTGGAGGTGTTGTTTATTGTAGTCCTTATGCTAATGTGAATTTTGGAGGGAGTCCAGGCATAAGTCTTGGTTGGCTTCAATACTAACAATTGCCCATAGTGGTGCAATGGCACTCCAACAGAATGTGTAGTATTAAAATGTTGTAGCCTAAGTTGTGTTTCAGATATACAAGTGTAGCTAGAATATCTAATCAAACAGTTTGACAAGAGTATGATTGTATTTGTTTAGGATCTTGAGACTTGAACCTTCCGTGAATTTGAAAAGGAATGTATAATTTCCTGAAAGCTGAATTGTGGCATTTCTACAAACTTCAAACCAGAAATGTAGCCTTACAACTCAGCAATAGAAGCTGAATTGGAAGTAAGTTCCAAGTTTAAAGCAGCATCTCTCTTGAATGATATTTGTTTTTGTCTTGGTTGAATCGATTTCCAGGGCTCTGAAGGATAACTATCGCACTAATTAGAGCCTTGCCAAACTTGTAATGTTAATTCAGTTTTCCAACAACTTTTGAATATTATTTGGCAGTTAAATAGTATGAATCAGGGAATTGTGAAAATAATGTCTGTAGGTGATCATTCTGAATATCTAGTCATCTCTTTGTTGCCCCTTTTTGAAATTTTGGCGAAAAGGGCACCTTTTTAGGGACAAATGGATCAGTGAGTAGATATGCTGGAGTATGTAGGATGCGATTACAGTAGCATGCATCTTCTAATAGAAATGACGATGTCAATCAACTTCTCATGCTGGGATAATCCGTTCCCAGATAATGCTACAAGTTTGTTTATACAGTACAATATGTGTATGGCATCATCGCTACAGAACAATATATATGATCTTAAGACAGTATATATATATATACACATATGATAATTTATACATTGTCTTGATGTCTCCAAGGCATTATATGGTTGATCTCGACATCACTCCGTAATATGTCTCTGCACTACATGTATGATGGCCTCGTGGTATCATCGAAGGCATTACAATCGTATGGTATCATTCCAAAGTGTTATGGTATTTGAATTTTTTCTTATCTCTCAAGGTATGATACATGCGCACAATCTGCAATCACCAATGGTACCGTTTGCAATACGCATGTTTCACTACAATATGTGATGGTTGATCTCTACACTTTTCATATATTTTCGGCATCCATGTCTCAGTAATTGGTAGAGTCTCGGGTACATCAATATGATGTATAGTTTACTCTACAGTTCATAATTTGATTTCGATGCGCTACTCTCTAGTATAAATCACTCTCTGGCAAGCCACTCACTATGATGCTCGCTCTATGGCGTGGATCAATAACATTGCTGCAACAACTCGATAAATGACAGCGTCATACTATCGCTTAAAAGGATCTAATCTCAAATCTCATTCTTTTAGAGATGTATCCATCAAATTCTGGGCAGTGGTATTATCAGGAACATCTATAAAGAGTATCACTCTGAAGAATGCTGAATATTATCTATTTTAATCTGCACCTTATATTAGTGAGGAGACCAAGTCCTAGTCTTATGGCTTATATACTCACTCAATTCAAGTAGTCTGTGCCATCCGTAAAGCCGACCTTGGGACAGTCCCTGTGGCAGTGTGTCAAGTCGCTGACACTTATGTTGAAGAACTCTTCAAAGCCTTATCTATACATGTCAGAGCAGTCACATTGATAAGTCAATGATCTTCCTGGAAGCTTAAAGACTCAATACCCTAACAAGTCAGCTTGATTGTCATCAGATATTGGAGCTCCTTCATTTTAATGGGATTCACTCTTAAACTGTTAGAAGAATATGTCTAGCTCAATTTTCTCAATCCTCTGTCATAAAGAGCATTGAGGTACCGTTGTCTGAAGAAAGCCTAGAACAATGGATCATTACCCTGCTCACAGTATTGGACAGCAACATTGAAGCATCTAATCATTTAGACAAACTATGTATTGAAAGTTACTGTGTTTGTTACACTGGAAAATGTTGGAGAGAGAGCTTCCATTCTATAAATATCTGGTTTAGTTCTGTTAGTGGTTTTCAAGTAGGTAACCCATCTGCGAAATAGCTTTACTACTAAAAAGCTGCTATAGGTACCGTACAATATACATAACCTTAATCTGGAGGAAAACAGTTTATTGAAAAACAGACTATAGGTGACCTGTTTACACTTGTTGAGATACCCGTGTCAGTGCAGACAAGGTGAAAAATTTGTGAATCAGAATGAGAGCAGAAGTAAGAACCACAATGTATGGAAACCCTAAGTGAATCTTGTAAGATCCACGGTGTGTGGAAACCCTAGGTAATTCTGAGCATAAGAATTACACTTATGGACATACCTTAGAGCCTTTACGGATATCTAAATAATTTAAGAAATACTGCGAGGAAAGGAACCATCAATATAACACAAGCATATGAAGAAAAAAAAAACTGGATGTAAATGAAAGACTGGAACCCTTTTTTTTTTTAGAAATTAAGGAGTAGACTATTTTAAAAATAAGACTGGTGCTAACTTAGAAATTCAAACAATTATGAGGCCTATTGCATGCACAAAACCAGCCATGTAAATTAGAGAATTTTGCCAAAGAAGCTTGAACTATGAGTGAATAACGAGCGCGAATAATGGTGCAAATACCAGACTTATGTGCACCCTAATTGGATAGCCACGGACAGAGGCCCTAGCAGAGAAAAAGTCATAGAAATGAAAGTTATTTGAGAAATAAAACCCTCATACCAAATTGAAACAGCTGACAATGTGTTCACGAATATAATTCTGGTTATTAACAATACTGTAAATGATAAAATAATTACCCCTTCAACCCAAGACTAAAACCTAGAATAACCCAAAGACTGTGATGCATATAGCTTATAACGAAAAACAGAACCATCACTTCCACCTAGAGTAGAACCACAATATGGAGAAGAAATCGAAACAAGCTGAATAATAACCCGTAGAGGAAATAATATCCATGGTCGCTTATTAGAATAGAGAAAAGAACAGCTGGCCATAACTTAAATGTGAAAGTCAAACGGCATATATACATACATATTCATGAGAAGAGACAAATGTTCAGATTTATACCACTTCAAAGCCACAGTGTAATATAGAAGGAAGGATTAAATAGAAAAAAAAATGGATTCGCTTCGTAAGCAATTAGATGCTTTAATGGGAACCAGTCGCAACGGGGACGTAACAGAAATCAAACGCAACTATTATGATCGGGATGTTTGCCTTCTCTATTTAGTCGGACTTTGCCCTCACGACCTCTTTCAATTAACTAAAATGGATTTAGGTGCTTGCTCAAAAGTTCACTCCTTGCAACTACGAAAAGAATATGAAAGTGCAAAGGCAAAAGGTAAAGATAATTATGACAGGGAGCTGGAAGATGTTCTTGAAAGGCGTATTGGTGAGTGTGACAGGAAAATTACAAGAGCCCTAAGACGCCTAGAGGATGACGATGCTAAGGCTGCAACAACAATATATGTATCTGCAGTTACACAGTCCCCTGAGGTGGAAGACTACACAAAACAAATAAAGGAGAAACTGAAAGAAGCGGAATATCTAGACTTGGAAGGGAGAAGTGATGATAAGATAAGAATTATGGAGCTAGTTGAGGAATTGAGAGGAAAACGAGCAGATAAACAAGTTATGCTTCTTTTGGAAGATTTTAATAAAGACAGAGCTTCGATGCCACAACCTCTCCAAACTCCTCCACGATTGGCTCCTTTGCCAATGCCAGGACCCACTGATGCACGCACCCAGGAAATGATCATAGAGAAGCTTAAGAAGGTTGAAGAACGTTTGCCTCAAATGGGAACAGTCCATTCATAGACCCTAGAAGTTCTGGTCAGGCACAGAAATTTTTCGAGTAAAAAAAAAATTGCTGCGATAATTTGCTGCAATAAGAATTTAAATATGGTTTTCAGAGGAGAAATATTTCTTCAAGAAACTATTAGCCATGAATAATTTTCAGTTTCAGTCAAATCCCCCTTGAAGCAATACGAGATTTTTTTTTTTTTCAAGGTTTGGTTAACAAATAGAAGCATATTCTGAATTTGCTATTGATACTAAGAGGCACAATCCAATAGAAAGAATAGAGAATCATCTCAGTAATTTATGACATTGTGCTGTGAAGCATATGCTATTAATATTTTCAGGATCAGACATACTGAAATCTAATCTGTTTTGTCTGTAGGTTGTATTCAAATTATTTTATTGAAAATATAAGTTCAACAATTTATGAATGAAATTGCGCATCTTGTTCTGGATACATGCACATTCGTCAAAAGTTAACCGATTTTCGGGAAGAGAAAAATAAATTGCGAAACTTGATCGAGTTGCAGATGTTGAAAGACCGCACGATAGAACATCCAGCAGGGACCAAGAAGGAGAAGTTGAAAAGGAAAGAGAGAGAGATCATGACAGCAGAAGCAGAGAAAGAGACCGTGATCATAGAAGCAAAGAAAGAGACAGTGATCGCAGAAGCAGAGAAAGAGAACGCGGATATGATAGAGACCGTAACAGAGAACGAGATCACTCTAGGAGTCACAAGAGGTAATGTTGTTCACTAGTTGTGTGATTTGTGTACTGAGTACCTTTGAAATTGCCAGCAGTAGAGGGTGATTGGATTTGTAGCGTTTGTATACTCAGAGACTAAAAAAAAAATAATCCTGGCCAAAGGAAATCCACATTATGTTTGTGGGGCTCGTGTTCTTGTCAAGCTTTACACAATCAAGGTGGAGCAAGAGTGCGGAAGACTATTCTAATTTTTTTTTTTGGCTTGGCTTGGCTTCGGTTTTACCATTAATCCATCATACAAACCAGTAAGGTCAAAAATGGGTAAACTTTTCAATGATGACGCACTGACTGGGCATGTAATGTATGTTGGTGTAAAATTAGCAATTGACAGGATCTCAATTGTTATTCTTTTAGAAAAGGAAGCCAAAATAAGGGTCCATAGGTCCTAGAGGTTGAACCTGGCTCTGATACCATGTGTAAGAACCCGATTCCTATAATTAGAGCCTTATTCTATTATACACTAACAGATCTATTTTACTGTTGATTTGCAAGTAATAAAAGGAGCTTGCTGACCTTCTCACAAAATTTTAAACATTTAACATCTTAT
>APFE030846917.1:2167-24217 GCA_000404065.3 Pinus taeda
CCGAACACAGCATTTGGGAAGATTGACTGCAGTATGGAAAGTCCTTGGTTTTCATACGATTGCCAAGGTGTATAAGCAATTTTATGGATTGTCTGGTAAACCCCTTGCCTAGTTTCTCCAGAGCAGTCACTTTTTGATCCTTGTCGGACTCTGTAAAAGAAAAGGCTGTATTAAGCATTTGTCACTTCGGGCTCTTTAAACATTCGAAGGTGACTAGAGTCATCTTTTGTCCTTTGCTCGACTCTTATAACATGAAAAGGTCAAGTTGTGTCCTAATGTCATAAAAATTTATTCAGCCATGATAACATTCACCTTGGTAGATCTTATTTGTGTTTAGTTTCGAGTAGGGTCTCTTATCGTTAGTTTTCTTAGGGTCTTTGTTTGATCATCCTGGCGGATCCATCGATCCCGTCTCCTGTCCCAAGTGACCAAGGGTCTCCATCTTCTGTTTCCCCTAAGACACCGGTTTGTGACGCTCTTCCTATTGTTCTGAGTGTCCAACCGTTGAACTCTCAAGCTCCAGAGGACGAGCTTTACGACTTGTTTTGGAACCCTATTTGGGAACCCTCTAAAGAGGATTTTCCCACTACTCCTGTTGGTGTTGCATCTCCGATGGCTTCTTCCGACATGGAGGATACATCTCCTGTGTCAAGTGGGACGCCCGTTATGTCGAGTATTGATACTCCCATTTCGGCTACATCCCCAGTCATCTCTACGCCCTACACCGTGACACCTCTCGGTATCACAGTGCCGACGTGCTATAGATCTCTGAGGGATGCTATGAACTCTGCGGCTTCCTCTTCTATGTGGGATCAAAACATCGTCCCTACCACAGGACCGTTTGTTTCCCAAGTTCACCATACTGCTGTTACAACAGTCCCAACCAATCCAACCATTTTTGTCGCGTCATCAACTCCAGTTGTTAGTGCTGTTACAACATCTTTTGCTGTCACTTCTGCTGCAGGCCCATCTCGAGGTCCAGTACAAAGTGGTAAATCGACACATACTGCTAGATTTGTCCATCCCGCAAGTGGTGCCCCTCCTCTTTCTGATGCTATGTCGGTAGAGGAGGCATATTCCCAGTACTTGCACAATGTCTAGAACCAAGGTGGGCAAGGCCCCTATTATGATCCTGTCAATCATTATTTGTATACCTCCTTGCCGGAAGAGCCCTATGTTGAGGCTTCAGTTCCATTGAACGTGGCTTGGGGTACTGCCGGATATGGCGGTGGCCAGTACCATCCAGGTCAAGGACAACCATCTCAAGGACCACCCTACCAGGGTCAACCATCTTACTCGCAGCCTAATCATGGGCAACAGTATTATGGCCAGAATTACCCAGTTCAACAAGGAGGCTCGCAAGGACAACCCTATCAGGGACAGCTTTTAGCCTCTAGTGGTCCGTCTTACACGTATCTTGGGAAACCTTCTGGAAACCCGGGACAACCCTATGCTCAGCAAGGACAACCTGGGCCCCAGTAGGGCTACCCTTCGGGGCAACCCTATGGGAACCTGGGACAACCTTACGGTCAACAAGGTCAACCCGGAAACCAACAAGGCTACCCTTCTGGGCAAGGTGGCCAGCCTTACGCACAACAAGGCCAGCCTACCGCTCAGCAACCATCTGGTCTACAAGGACAATCTTTGGTTGCACAAGGGAAGCCCCTCGCTCAGCAAGCTCGACCTTTTGGGCGAACGGGGCCGTCTCAGATCCGACCAGGACAACCTTCCGGCCAGATGGCCCAACATTCAGGCGGGTAGCAATCCCGACCTCCTTATTCAGGTGGGTACCAATCCCAGCCTCCTTATTCGGGTGGGTACCAATCCCAACCTCCTTATTCAGGTGGGTATAAATCCCAGCCTCCTTATTCAGGTGGGTATCAATCCTAGCCTCCTTATTCGGGTGGGTACCAATCCCAACCCCCGTATTCAGGTGGGTATCAATCCCAATCTGCTCATCAAATGTTGCCTGGTTCCCAGGCTCAGTATGGATTCCAGCAACCCGAGGGGCAAAATCAATATACCCCGTATCAAAATTACCAGTAGCTACAGGGCAACCCTTATCAAAATTAACAACAACCTGCTGGCCAGTATGGTAACCAATGGGGTGCTGGGAGGCAGAACCAGTATCAACCACCCAGTTCTGGAAATAACCCTTATGGACAAAATCCTTCTTGACAAGGCCCTTTTGGACCTGGTCCATCGGGACAAGGCCAGTGGGGGCAAACAGGAACTGGATGGAATTCTGGCTCTACCTCATATCCGGGACAAATGTCCTTCAACTCGCAGCTACCATTTTTAGCGACGTTGGAACTGCCCGATGTGTCGAAGTTAACAAATGATCCCATTTTACATAATCCACAATGGCCACCATTTCCAACTAAGATACCTAGTGATTGTCCAAAATTTGACGGAAAAGCCAGAGAGGACCCTCAAGCTCATGTGATGACGTATCACTTATGGTGTTCGTCTAATTCATGGCTTGATGACTCAATTCGACTTCGCCTCTTTCAGAGGACTCTCACTGGTTCTGCCGCTAAATGGTATATTGAATTGACCTGCGTGTCATTTCAAGATTTTAACTCATTGGCCATGGCATTCCTTACTCACTTTCAGTTACCCATTCGATACGAGACAGGGACTCCCCTCCTTACGTCTCTTAAGCAGGATATAGTTACGCATATCTCTGATCATATACATGAATGGAGAAGGTGTCGCAGGTTGATCAAGTTTTGGATTCCTGATCAACTCCTTACCGACTGGTTCGCAACTTCCTTTGTCCCTAAGATTGCACGGGACATTGCTATGGGAGCCTGTGTGACTGAAGAGCAAGCAATCGCGCGCGCTCAATACCTGGACTTAGTTTACTCTCAGTCTGGTACCTTGTATGAGTATTTGCTGGACGCCCCAAGGCCCGGTACATCCAAGGCTCTGCCGAAGCCATCTGTCGATGGAGTCATTGGCTCTGTGAACCCGACCTCTAAAAAATCATCGTCAAACCTTGGGAAGCAAAAGTCAAGTGCCTCTAACGAAAACACTTCTCAGGGTGGTTCAAATTCTGGTAATACTTCCGAGGACAACGCCATCCAGTCCACCATGGCGGGCAAGGCCTTCAAAGGAAGGAAAAAGGGGGAAGGAAAAAATAAATCCGAGCAACCTAAACAGGAATCCTCCAAACCTCCAACCAAGGAAGGAGCTAAACGCTAACCCAAGTACCCTTGCCTCATTTGTGAGGAGGATCACTATACTAAGGACTGCCCCAGGCGGTCCAAAGTTAGTCGTTTGTTAAAGGGTGCTCCTGGGGTTCCTGCGGTTCTTAAAGAGCCTTTTCCCTCTTAGCAAACTCAGATGGTGGCTGATCCGTCTTATTCTCCCTTCGGTTCCCAATTCTTCATGGCCAGATCTATTCCCATTCATGTAACGACTCGAGCAAAGGAGTATCCGTCATCCGCCAGGAAGGAGCCCGAGGTTCCCCCAAGTGCTCCTTCGTCCAACTCTGGTCCCCTCCATATCGAGAGACATAGTACTGAGACGACAATCCGTCCCCCTCCTAAAGGAGTACTCAGAAGATCTTCTTACAATTCGAATGCTCGTGCTGCCCAACACTATAGCATCGTAGAGGACTTAGTGTAGGCTCCGTCGGCTATGTCCGCCTTAGAAGTTCTCCAAAGCTTCCCCACCCAGAGGAAGTCCCTGCTATCGGCCATCGGTGGCATCGACCCGGCGGATTCGGATCTGATTACCTTCGATCTCGAGAGCCATGTTCCTAGACTGCCTCATCAGATCGCTTTTCTCATTCAAGTCGTCTTCAATTCCAAAACGATCCATCGTACAGTTATTGATGAAGGTGCATCAACTTGCATTATGTCTATTGCTTGTTGGAAAGCGATCGGGTCTCTGACTTTGAGCCAGTCTTCGACGACCTTGGAAGCTTTCGATGGGAGAGAATCCCATCCTTATGGTATTCTTCAACGATTTCCAATCACCTTAGAAGGGAAAACCGTGGAAGCAGAAGTTGAGGTCGTTGACGCGAATCTCACATATAACCTCCTTCTGGGCCGAAGTTGGACGTATGCCATGCGTGCCGTGGCTTCATCCCTCTTCCGTGTCATTCGTTTCCCTCATCAGGGGAAAATTGTCACGGTTGACCAACTTTCCTTCTTCGCTTCCTCTTCTAAGGGAAATGTACCATTTGTTGAACATACCTCTGTTCCTTTTGAGAGTGTGGGAGCCGGGCTCTTCAAAGAACCCGCCCTCATGGGTGTTTTCTCCCTCCCACCTCCCAACCTCGCCTTGATCTCCATGATCTCGGTTCATTTTGATCCTTGGGCCCTTACCCCCGTCAACCAGATAGAATCGTGGGGTGAGGAGATGCCGTTGAGTCCAGCCGAACTCAACTACATCGAAATTGTTGCTGCATCGGCCCCTCATGCTCAACCCACTGCTTCAAGTGGGGCTCTTGACTCAGATGATTTCCCCCCTGGTTTGGAGAATACACCTCCTCGGATTCATTAAAGGAAATATTTCCTTCCGACGAGGCCATTATAGAGACTATGTCTCTGGAAGAACGTCCGTGGTCCCCTCTTCACCACCGTTCCTCCTTTCTCCCTACCCTCTGGGAAACACTGCTTTGTCTCGAGCGGTTTGCTCCATGTCTCCCTTTCCAGCCTCTTTAGACGCCCATCTAGATTTATCATACATCGTCTGAAGGGAATTTAGGGAACATCACGCAGACGCAACCCATCGACATCTTTGGTAAGCCAGGGATTGTCGAGAACATTTATATAGGATTCACTTGCACTCCTGAGGAGATTCAGATATACATCACACTTTTCCGCGAATTTCGTGATGTTTTTGCATGGTCCTACGAAGAAATGCCTGGTATTGATACATCCATTGTAGTGCACGAGATACCTACGTATCCCGGGGCCAAACATGTTCGTCAGCGTTTGCGTCCCATGCACCCCTGTAAGGCGGAAACTATCAAAGCAGACGTTGAAAAACTTCTTAAAGATGGATTCATTTATCCTATCCCACTGATAGATTGGGTCTCAAATATTGTCCCTGTAGATAAAAAACAGGGTACCATTCGCGTCTGTGTCGATTATCGTGACATTAATCGAGCTTTCCCAAAAGACAACTACCCCACACTGTTCATTGACCAACTCATTGACGAGTGTGCGGGCAGCGAAATATATTCATTTATGGACGGCTTCTCTGGTTACAACCAGATTAATATCACCCCCATTGATCAACACAAGACGACCTTTATCTGTCCGTGGGGCACTTTTGCTTACAAAAAGCTCCCCTTCGGTCTTAAGAATGCCGGCGCTACCTTCTAGCATGCGATGTCTTATGCCTTTCACGATATCCGGCACATCGTACAGCCTTATCTGGATGACCTCCCCGCTCATTCAGCTAAGCACGCGGACCACCCATCGCATCTTCGCAAGATTTTTCTTCGCTGTCGACACTATAATATCTGACTAAACCCGCATAAATGTGTCTTCTGCGTCGAATCTGGCTGACTTCTCGGGTTTATCGTCTCCCGAGAGGGCATCCGCTTGGATCCCCTTAAAGTCGAGGCAATCGTGAATCTTCCTTCCCCTGCTACTTTGCGGCAATTGCAGAGCTTGCAGGGAAAAGCTAATTTTCTAAGACGATTCATACCAAACTATGCCTAAGTGGCAAAGGGTTTCACCCGGTTACTTAAGTGTGACACCCCATTTCGATGGGATGCCATAGCTGAGGAGTCTTTTGCTCGTCTCAAAACTCTCCTAGTTTCCGCCCCTTTGTTGTGGCCTCCAAATTATCATCATGATTATACACTATATTTGGCCGCTGCTGACACCACCATCGGTATGGTTTTGGTACAAGACGACGACGATGGAATCAAACATGTCATTTACTACCTTAGTCGCAACTTGCTAGATACAGAGACTCGATATGCATATGTCGAGAAGTTGGCTCTCGCTGCTGTTTGTGCGGATCAACGATTCCGTCACTATATTTTGTTGCGTACTACGACGATGATCTTCGATTGCAACCCCATGACTTACATTCTCTCACGACAATTGTTGGGGGGCAAATACTCAAAGTGGATCGTCATCCTCCAAGAGTTTGACTTGGAATTTACTGCTGCCAAGTCCAAGAAATCACTCGTCTTTGCTGAACTTTTGTGTTCTTTGCCATCCGCTACTACCTCCTCTTAGATAGAGGATTCTATTCCAGACGAAACTCTTTTCCTTATCAGTACCCTCGATCCTTGGTATGAGGACATTATTGTCTACTTGTAGACGTCCTCTTTCCGTCCCGAGGCCTCAAAAGATGCTCGTCGACGGATTCGACACCAATCCCAACCATATCGCATCATTGGGGACGCCCTGTACCGTCTCGGTGTTGATTCGGTTCTTCGCCGATGCTTAACCTTCGAAGAAGCCGAGAGAGTTCTAAATGACTGCCACTCCGGTGCTTGTGGCGGTCACGTGTCTGGATATGCCACCGCACAGAAAATCCTTCATGCTGGCTACTTCTGGCCTTCCATTTTCAAGGATTGCATTCTTGCCGTCCATTCCTGTCATGAATGCCAGATTTTCCAACGGAAGATGCGTGCACCCCCTGCCCCGCTGCACCCCGTTGTAACCGTCGGCCCCTTTGCCAAATGGGGCATCGATTATGTGACCTGTAACCCTCGCTCGGCCCGGGGGCATGGATACATCATCGTTGCTGTAGATTACTTTACGAAATGGGCCGAGGCGATGCCTACATTGTCAGAAGACGGTCACACCGCGACGCAGTTCCTATTTAACCATGTTATTTCGCGGTTCGGAGTTCCACAAGCCATTGTCACTAATCACGGGAAACATTTTCATAATCATATGATGGCTGAGTTAACAACCCAGCTAGGTCTTAGGCATGATAGTTCGACTCCGTACTATCCTCAGGAAAATGGTCAAGTGGAAGCCATGAACAAGGTCTTGGTCACGATGCTTCAAAGAACTGTTGGCATGCACAAGTCTAGTTGGCATTTGATGTTGTTCTCTGCTTTGTGGGCCTACCGTACCTCCATGAAGGACGCCACTGGTTTCACTCCTTTTCAGTTAGTTTATGGACTGGAGGCGACCCTTCCCATTGAGTGTGAGATTCCTTCACTGAAATTAGCCGTCGAGTTACTCCCTGATACTACCCCTGTAGAAGAGCGGCTTCTTTACTTGGAACGGCTGGATGAGATGCATCGTCTAGCCTCCCTAGCTATTGAAGCTCAAAAGAAGCGAGTGAAAAATCACTTCAATAACACTGTTAACCCCCACTCTTTCATCGAGGGAGATCTAGTACTGCTCTACGATCAAGCTAACGATAAGCTGGGGGCAGGAAAACTCGAACCGATGTGGCATGAGCCCTATATTGCGAAAAGAGTTTTACAAAAAGTTGCCTATGAGCTTATAGATTATGAAGGTAATCCCCTGGACAGGCCCTGGAATGGGCTTTATCTCAAGAAATATTATGCCTGAGTCCAGGAACTCTCTCTCTTTTTTGTACATGCGTATGCTTTCAGTAGTGTGTTGTGTGTGCATGCTTATTTAGTTTTTATCTCAGTGTGTCAGCGTGACTGCTGCTTATTGTGTCTTTTTCTTCTTGAACAGATGTCTGGATCACCTTACGTTGGTTTCGCTGATGGTGCTTCCCGCAGTAATCGCAATCTATCATCTGCGGCATGGGTGATCTACGATCCTCATGGTGAGTTAGTAGATATTCAAGGGGTGTGTCTGGGTTGTACAACGAACAATGTGGCTGAATATAGTGCTGTAATCGAATTATTGGCCGAGGCAATTAACCTCGGGATCCGTGCATTGGTTGTAAACTTAGACTCTCAACTTGTAGTCCACTAACTCAACGAATGATATTCCGTTAGAGATCATCGCATTTTAAGGTTGTATTTACGTGTTAAGTTATTGGAAAGAGATTTTGATTACATTACTTATCATCACATTCCAAGAAGACTTATTGCAGTAACCGATGCATTAGCTAACTATGTATTGGACAGACATTTGCATAATATGTAAATCAACATGATACAAGAAGCATAAAATACGATAAACCATAACACCATGTATATATATATATATCGTATGGCGCACTGAGGCGCTCAAAAAATAAAGGTACATGTCTGGATAGAATCCGTGTTCTCCGTACATCTGAGACACATGTCTCTCAAAAAATATGCAGAAAATAAAGCCTAGGAGTCTAAGCATGGTGGTGCTCATGATAGCACATCACCGCTCGCACCAATCGTCTCAGCAGATGGTGGACGCGAGTCAGCACCCCTACTGTGTGCCTCTAATATGCAAATGGTACATCTGCCAATTTGGCATAACCGGGAATCCCTTGGGCAAGCCCCTTGAGATTCTGTATCAGCTCCTCCCCCATGGCGCCTCCTGCCTGAGGGTCGGCTGCAGGTTGACCTCTCCACGCTGTAGGGGATAGCCCGGCTGGTCGCTCTGGGCCCACATCTGCATATACATATAATCATCATTAGAACATGCATGTATTAAAAAAGACAAAAAAAAAATGAAAAACATCAAAATCAAGGAGTTCATACCTAACTCCTCCTACCATTCCTCCCCCTCTGGTAGTGGAAGGTCTGGGTCCCCCATGAAACTGGTTCCTGCATAAGGCCAATCCTGGATCACGATCAACTGTCGATGGAGCCATATGAAGAACTCAGGTTGCCATGACATCTCCTGGCCTCCTCCTCCTCTGGGCATCAGTGCTGCCCAACGAGCCATTCTAGGTTCTTGTGGTAATGGATCTGCCACCACGACTCTCTGGATCTGGAAGAGTGGTATTCGTTCCAGGAAAAACGATACCACGATCGAACCATATGCAAACTGTTTCGTGTCCGCACGCTTGCAATTTGTGAGCTGCCTCTTGATATTAGTAGTCACAGCTGCAACCCAGTTAAACATGGTTGGACTGAGGCATTTAGTCGCAAGTATCAGGTGGTTCTTGCTGGCCTCGTGGGACATTTGTACCCCAGCTGCACGTGTGATGGTGAAGAGAATGGCCTTCAGAGTCAAATCCCGGATGGTGTTGATTAACACCTTAGCACTCCGCTGCCCGAATTGTGCTTCTGGGCACACTCGAGCTTTTACTTCACCAACCTTCTCCCCGAAAGGTCTACTACCAGTCAAAATAGGAACCGCCCCTCTCCGTGACAGTCCCGTGATGAAGTATACATCAGAGACCTCAAGCTCTAAGGTCTGGTTCCATAGACGAAACACTTGGTCATCCACGTCCCAAGCATCAATGATAAACTAGAGCAACTCAGGTTGCGACTGCATGTATGATGTGAGGAAGAATTTTTTAAGGCCACAATCCCTCAGGGCGTTCATGCACCCCTCATCCTCAATTGCTGAGGCATCCACAATGTCATGTTCTCTTTCTTTCCATTCTACTACCATTTTGACCTGTTTCCTGCTCCCACAAGGACAAATTTACCTTCATTAGGACATTGGACAAATTATAATCCAGGGAAATTTCAAATTGAACGGGTAAAATTATGAGAAAATTTGGGTCGCGCGGTTAGCGCGACTCCCTTGGGTATTTCACCCCATTAGCACGGGCCCGTGCCGGATACCCGTGCCAATGGGGCGAATCCCTAAATTTGAAAATCCCCCTTGCTGGGGCTCAATTAGGAACCAAATGAATAAAAAATAGTATAAAAATGGAGCTAAGGGAAGCGCCTCTTACCTGGAGCTGACGAGATCGTGAATGGTTGCACGGATTGGTCGTATTCGTCGCCTGAAGTTTGCCTCCCAAATGGACCCTTTTCACTCTTCAAGAGGTAAATAGTAAAAGTAATTCTATTTTTGCATTTTCACCCTATTTATAAGCTT
Source organism: Pinus taeda (assembly GCA_000404065.3). NCBI lineage: Eukaryota > Viridiplantae > Streptophyta > Pinopsida > Pinales > Pinaceae > Pinus > Pinus taeda. The sequence goes on from APFE030846917.1 coordinate 12,064, forward strand.
TTTAACTCATTTTTCGGGTTTAGAAAAGTCATTTTTGAATATTTTAATATATTTTTAGTCGAAAATGGGTTTTACGTTTACTTCTTGTGCAGCGACAGGTCTTTTACGCGACTTCGATGGTGAAACGAGTTGTATTTTATACTTTTTCGGACTCAGTAAACACAAGAAAAAGTCACTTTGGAGTCATCTTTTAGCTCTTTTCTGACTCTCTAAACGTGAAAATATTGCCGAGTTATTCCTCCTAACTCGTTAAACGTAAATAAGAGGTGATCATTTTTAAACTCTTTTTTCCGACTGTATAAAGAATGAAAATATCGTTGGGCCTTTGTCGTTTCAGGTTCGTTAATGGAATCGAAACGACGTGATGTCAATCGCTTTTTTACTTTTTCGGGTTGATGTCACTACTTACGAAAAGTACTCCTCGGTCGTAATGATCGGGCGGTTCTTTCGAGCATCGTTTTATACTTTTTTGGGCTCGAGAGACACAACTTTACGAAAAAGGACACCCTTGGAGTTTTCTTTTTGCTGTCTTTTTTTCAGACTCTCTAAACAGGAAAAGACGCCGAGTTCTTCCTTTGTCAGACTCGTTAAAACTTAATGACATCGGATCCCGTCGAAATGACGCTCCTCAAGCATATGCTATCCCCTTCAAGCTTGTCATCCAAAAATAACCGGGGTACTCGCCAGAAATGGTGGGGGAAATAAAGGAATCATAACCGTCGTCATCGACAAGTATGTCGCTCTTGAACATGGCATTGTTTGCATTCGTGTCTGGGTTGGGACATCTCATCTCGTTTCACATTTGCCTCCATGGGTTTGGGTTATCCTATTTGACCATTCATCTGCTCATCGTCTCGTCATCACGACCCCTGATCATTTGACCTCAAATACTGCCGAATCCGTCGTTGTGCCACCGATATGTTCAAGAGAAGTTGGCCTCTGCAAGAATACTCAACCTCCCTCCGATATCTCACACAAAACATATTCTCTCTTCCTGTCTCATGTCGATGATGTGGGAAACATCATGGCCCACCTTCGACAAAGATCACTTCCTATCGACTTCAGCTCATTATCCAGGAAGATGACCTAGAGACTCCCTTTCGGTACCTTGGAGCCTGCATGCCTCAATGGCAAGTTCTTTGTGTTCGACGCGAGGTTTTCATCATTGGCCTCCGATCGGATGACTCTACGGTGTTCGACACCGGCTCATTCATTCACACGCCATGGATTGTACCTATAGTACCTTGAGGACCATCATCATTATTGGTGGCACCTCTCGCGTCTGTTAACAGCTTTCATCATTGGCTAGTAATCAGACGATGTCCAAGCATGTTCGACTTCGACTCCTGTATTCACATGTTTGGACTTGTACTTTGTTCGGGTTTGGATGGAGCACAAGACCCTGGTTCTAGTCTGTTGCGAACCAAGCTACGATTTTGTGGATCATTATTACATGACTCGTTGATGGATGGTTGCGCCCATACCTGAGTCTTTTAGGATGGCTGCGACCATAACTTTTATCATCATGGTCTCTTCGGCTGGGTGGCTGCGTCCATACCACAGACCTTCTTCGTATGTCTTTTGGATGGCTGTGCCCATGCCTAGACTACATGTAATTGAGATATCAGTTGTACCTACGTGCAGGTTCTTCCTGGTGGTGTTCCGGTTCAGCAGTTTAGTAAATCATTTCACCCCTCCCACTCTCTCGAGCTTCATGCTTTAGGGGGCATCTATTACACAGTAATTTGTCACTGTCTCCTTGTCAGTCTCCCTACTGTGTCATGAAATCAAATCCATCATGCTCATGCTTCCTGAAATGGCCAAATAACCCTCTTTGCCAAAGTTTATTTGATCATCGCAACTGTTATTGAAATAACCGCTCTGACTGGCGGATGATAGTGCAATTGGTGTGCTGCGAGCGTGGAAGCACACGGGTTTCCCGCGCTGATCGAATTTCATAGCTAGTGCATCCTCTATTTGTATTAATTCACGCTGACCAGACCTCCTCCGTTATTGAGGTGCGATGTCAGCGCGCTAGTCCAGTTATACACCCGCACTGATCTTGTTTGGGCGAGTTTGTTCTAATAGCCAGCCTTCCAGATGACTCCAAACCTGGTTGTTGGCCTTGTGAATGTCGCCCTCCCTTCTATGGCATGTCTATTCATCATATGAGCCACCTTTCTTGGAGATAAGCATATCCTTCCACCACCCATGGAGACTCCTTCTCCTATATAATCCTCCACCATTGCCATGAGCAGCTAGTTTTGGGATATAGCTTTTGACATAGAGGAATTCATAGTGCTTTAGTGCTGCTCTTAATAGGCAGTTGGTGTGTTAAGTGTGGATAGCTAGAGAGCTTAAGGAAGGTTGTGAAGTCTTATTACTTTGTGTGAGAGAGAGAGTTGTTTGTCTTGGGAGATCTACCTCCAAGGGTGAATGCTTATGAGACTTGCTGGCTGGACCCTCTTGAGAAGGACTCAGCGTTAGAACATTGGTTGTATCTTTCTCTGATTTTGATTAATAAAGAATAGATGACTACTGTTATGGTTCCATTCTCATTTGTCTTTGTAATGGTTAATGTGAATTACATCCTTTCTGACTGATGTATAGTTGCTTTTATTAGATTCCACGCTTGTGTTTGTTCTCTCTTTGCATGTGAGGTGTCCATCCACGAGGATAGTGGAGGATCATGACCGACCAGAGTAAAGGAGCTAGAGCGGCATCTCTTCATCAAACAATAGCGTTGGAATCCAAGTAGGTGTTCATTATCCACTTTTTAATTGCAACTAGGAGCTTGCATAGTAGCATTGATTGATTGTTGCTAGACCCGTTCTGGGCTAGTAGGGATCGCCTCTATCCGTAGAGGGGATTTACCTCTCCAACAGGAGGACTGGGAGGATGAACTCTAACTCGATGGGGAGGAGTAATATGTCCTAACGGGAACTGAGGATGAAGACCTTGAATTCGACATGAAAAACATCTTGGAGGTGCAATGGTGTTTAGACTAAAGGGTAATGATAGCAATAAAAGAGCAACAAATAGCAAGAAAACACCTAGTGCAGTGGTGCCAAGTGTAAACAAAATATTTTAATGATGTTACAACAATACAAGAAAACAATCCCTATCAAAGAAAAATACCTCTAGCCTATAGGTGATCTAAATGCTCAAATAATCCGAGATCTCTTAGTTCAGATCGCCTTCCAAATAACTTCTTACTTGATGGAATCTAATCGTTGCAAGAAGAGTTGTCTAGAGAAAGGTGGGGTAGAGGACTAATTGCTTCCCACAACCAGTCCTATAAGGTGTTTTCCTAAGATGGGTCACTATGGTTACCTTTGTCCCATGGGGGTGGTCGAGTCTTGATATTTTTGGTAGTCATCCACTGCATAGAACTCCCTACCATGAGTTGGGTAGCCCTGTTACACAGTAAATTGTCACTGTCTCCCTGTCAGTCTCCCTACTATGTCATGAAATCAAATCCATCATGCTCATGCTCTCTGAAATGGCCAAAAAACCCTCTTTGCCTAAGTTTATTGAATCATCACGACTGTTATTGAAATAACCGCGCTGACTAGTGGATGATAGTGCAACTGATGCGCTGCCAGCGCGGAAGCACACGGGTTTTCTGCGCTGGTCAAATTTCATAGCCAGCGCACCCTCCACTTGTATTAGATCACACTGACCAGACCTCTTCTGTTATTGAGATGCGATGCCAGCGTGCCAGTCCAGTTATGCACCCGCGTTGATCCTATTTGGGTGAGTTTGTTCTAACAGCCAGCCTTCCAGATGACTCCAGACCTGGTTGTTGGCTTTGTAAAGGTCGCCCTCCCTTCTATGGCATGTCCGGTCGCCTGATAAGCCACCTTTCTTGGGGAAAAGCTCATCCTTTCACTATTCATGGAGACTCCTTCTCCTATATAAGCCTCCACCATTGCCATGAGCAGCTAGTTTTTTTTGACATATAGACTTTGACATAGAGGAATTCATAGTGCTTTAGTGCTGCTCTTAATAGGCATTTGGTGTGTTAAGTGTGGATTGCTAGAGAGCTTAAGGAAGGTTGTGAAGTCTTGTTGCCTTGTGTGAGAGAGAGAGTTGTTTGTCTTGAGAGATCTACCTCCAAGGATGAATGCTTATGAGACTTGTTGGCTGGACCCTCTTGAGAAGGACTCAGTGTCAGAACATTGGTTTTACCTTTCTCTGTTTTGATTAATAAAAGATAGATGACTACTATTATCGTTCCATTTGCATTTGTCTTATAACGGTTAATGTGAATTACATCCTTTCTGACTGATGTATAGTTGCTTTTATTAGATTTCACGCTCGTGTTTGTTCTCTCTTTGCATGTGCAGGTATCCATCCGCGAGGATAGTGGAGGATTGTGACCGACCAGAGCAAAGGAGCAATAGCGGCATCTCTTTGTCAAACTAATAGCACTGGAATCCAAGTAGGTGCTCATTACCCACTTGTTAATTGTAACTAGGAACTTGCAGAGTAGCATTGATTGATTGTTGCTAGACCTATTCTGGGCTAGTAGGGATCGCCTCTATCCGTAGAGGGGATTTACCTCTCCAACAATTTGGTGACTCCGCTGGGGAACTGGCCTCTGTCCCTTTTTGTTCATTCTTGCTTTGAGGTTTGTTTTGGTATTTTTTTTGAAGTTTTGGGGATTAATTATCAGTCTCTTGCATTTCCTGGGTTGATCTGGGAAATGCCCCTGTTTGAAATTGAAAGATGGCCGTTTTTGATTTTGGAGTTTTGATTTCCTATCAACTATATTTTTGGGAGTTCCATCGCGGATTTAATTTTAACAGTCGCGCTGTTCCTCGCGTCACCCTTTTGCAACATCCTGTTCATCGCGTATACGCCTAACAGTCCGCGACAAATCCTGGAAATCAAGGTAAATGCGCAGAAAAGACGTGTAAAGGTTTAACGAGTCAAGCCGCCACTGCCTTAGCTTTTTACCCGCGCTGACCTTGGGTTGCTAGCTTGACTGTGTTTTTCTGCGATCAACGCGGGTTGTCTGTGTAAAATTTGCGCTGACATCTCGGATTGTCTGTGTAAAAATTGCGTTGACATAGTGATCATCGCGGGTTCTCAGTGTGTAACTTGCGCTGATTCCTGAAAAGTTGTTTTTATAACTTTATCTCCTGAATTCATCAATCTTTCTTATCCCCTGTTGTTTCTTGTCTCTCATTAGCTTGTTTTGATTGCTTTTGGTTAGGGGCACTCTCTCTTTGATTTCATTCGAGTGAGTCTTGTGTTTTTAGACCATGTGACCTAGCCTTTTAGAAGTTTCATCGAGGAACCATTTGCTTGGGTTACTTGTCTATTCAAGGTTCATCCACAACCCTCTTATTGATTTGCTTGAGGCTTTTTCACTGCTTGTTGCTGGTTGATTTTTTAGTGTCGATTATTGAACCAGTTTTTTATGTTGATTCGATTTCTTCACTACCAAGCATAGATCACAATTGTTTGGATCGATCAGTTCACACTTGCTTGCTTCTTGCTTGAATTCCTTTTTGCCTTGTTGGGCTTAGATCACATAGCTCGTACAAGCCTTTGTTTTCCTTTGATTTGGAGAACTGTTTTGGTGTCTTGAGAGCTTTGTTGTGTCTTCATTGAGTGATTTTATTTCCCTTTACTCGGTGTTGCTGTCTCTCAAAATTCATTTTAAGTGCTTTGTGCCATTGAAAAAAAAATCAAGCTAATATCTTTTGCATTCGATAGTTAAAAGGGAAAAAGAACATTTCATTGATTTGTATTCTCAAAAGAAAAGTTACGTTTCCTTGCCATTAGCTGCATTAGATTGTTTGATTGCTTGTGTTCATTTTGTTTGATCGAAAAATTCTTAACCTTCTCATAGTTAGAATTCATCGAACGAAATGGTTTTCTTTGGCATGTAGTTTGCATCTAAGCAATTGTGAGAGATCACACGGTAGGGCCTGAAATCGAAACTTAATTCAAGATCAACCATAAAATAAACTGAATAAACCTAAAAACACATTGGAACTTAACGCAAACATCTAGAGGTCTAGGCTAGGGACGTGCTCCGGCGTCATTAAACCTAGTCACTTTTGTTTTCACTCAAGGTTGGATGATTCCTCCTGGTGTGATTCAATTGTGGTCTAATACAGACTTGTGCTCCCACGTACCGTCGGGTATGTGGGGAGACTCCACTAGGTTATCATCCTTGATCCATAGGAAGCTGAGTCTGCCGCCTTGTGAATCGTAATGCACCGAACACAGCATTCGGGAATATTGACTGCAGTACAGAAAGTCCTTGGTTCTCATACGATTGCCAAGGTGTATAAGCAGTTTTACGGATTTCTTGGTAAACCTTTTGCTTAGAATCTCCAGAGAAATCACTTTTGATCCTTTTCGGACACCCTAAAAGAAAAGGTATAAGTGAGCGTCTTGTCACTTCGTGCTCATTAAACATTCGAAGGAGATAGAGTCATCTTTTTGTCCTTTTCTCGACTCTTGAAACATGAAAAGGTCAAGTTCAGTTCCTGTGTCTTAAAAATTTATTTGGCCGCGATAACATTACCTGGTTAGATCTTGTGTGCATTAGCTTGAGTAGGTTTCTTTTGCTATGGCCACTTTTCCAGGGTTCACCAACCCAAGTTCCCCCCCAGATGGGAATCCTAGTCATTTCCGTCCTCTTGGGAATGTTGGTGCTCCTTATATGGCAACGTTATCCCTTCCGGGGTGAACTGTCGGGTTGCCTGTTTGGTTGTTTTCAACCTCTTTGGCCCCTGCCATGTCGGCTGCTACTCCATCAGTCCCTCCACCTGAACAACATCATGTTGATCCTAAGGTGGATCTCTCCCCTTCGACGCCTACTTCCATGTCCTCATCTTCTACTTCACCTGGTGAAGGCCTCGTTTTGAGTAACCAGGTGGATAAGAAGAAGAAGAAGAAGACCAAGAAGAAGAAGTCTCCTAAGGGAGAGGCTACAAGTATAATTGTTACTCCCTCGAGTACATCTGAAGTTGGGCCCCCTTCCGCTCCCCCGCGGAAGGTTAAGTTTCCTTGTCGATTATACAAGGAGGACCATCTTCTTCGCGATTTCCCTGGTATTCCCAGGATCTTAGAAGTATGGTCTCGTGATCTGGCCCGCCCCTCATCGTCCACTGAGGCTCACGGCGATGCTACCTCATCAGTTGGGAATGGCAAGGGAAAAGGGAAGATTCGAATCCCCTGCAGACTTTGTGAAGGCAATCATCCCCTTCACCTTTGTCCACTCATGGATAAAGCCTCTGCTCTTTTGGAAAGTCTCCCAGCTCCCTCACCCCAACTTCCCGTTGGCTATCAACGTCTTTCTGCAACTGCAGATCATTCGCCTCCTGACAATGAGATTGGTTTACATTCTTCTCTTGTCCAGGCACCTCTTCTCGAACCCGGCTGTGCCCAGTCTGTTCCAAACCAACCATTGGTCGGAAAGAGTGTCGACCAGAGCTCACCTCCTGTCGACCACTCTGTTTCGGAAGTGCAAACTTCCCATGTTCTTCTCGTCTCATTGGATTCTCCTGAGCTAGATGATGGTTTTCCCATCCCAGCCTCTTCGGAGAATTGTGATTCGGTTCCTTCCGAGCAGGGAGGCAACCATATGGTTCCCCCACCAAGTAGTTCGGTCGTTTCCTTCGATTGGAGTCGTTTAACTACCCCTCCCCTTCCGTCCCATGTGCCTTTCTGGGTCACCGCCTATGCCTCCGATATGGCGCTGCCTGGCACTATGTTAGATGAAGGAGCATCGGTTAGTCTTATGCCTGTTACTACCTGGCAGGCTTTGGGTTCCCCATCGCTTGTGCCTATTGCACCGAATCTCACCGCTTTTGACGGAGGAACGAATCAACCATTAGGGATCCTTCCAAAGTTCCCTATCACTTTGGGAGGCAAGACTGTCTATATAGACAACTCGATTACCCAAGGTTATTTAGACTTCAGTCTTCTCCTTGGGCGCGACTATGTGTATGCCATGGGAGCCCTTGTTTCTTCACTTTTCCGTGTGGTTTGCTTTCCACACGATGGAAGAATAGTGACAATGGACCAATTATCGTTCATTCGTCCACAAGCCCCTCCGGCACCATTTCCCTTCCCTCTTGGCTCTCATCCACTAGTTGCATTTGTCTCACCCCAGATCAACTACGTGGCCAACTCTACCGTGCCTATATCCAGCAATGCCGCCATCATGCATAGTATCCTGGGGGCATTGGGTCCTGACTTTCGAGACATTTGACCTCCCACCGGGAGCGCCACTCTTGGAAGCCCCGACTTCCTGTTCATTATGACGAAGTTCGGGCGGAGCACAGTTCATTTCCCTCTGTCAAGCTCCCTAAAAAATGAAACAAGGAGTCTCGAGGATAGTTTCGCTAATGTATCAACCTCGTTAAAATAATGAAACGGCTTTTATCTGAGGATAGTTTGTAACCATTATGTCAACCTTGTTAAAACAATGAAGCGCGAGCTCGTGCATTTCGAGCGCATAACCATTATGTCAACCTTCAACCCATTTTCAATGGCCTGAAGCTTGGGGGGCATGTACCTCGAATTGAGACACGATGCTGGGGGGCATGCCCGTTTCATTTTCAAAAGCATAGTTTGCATACGTGATTCTCATCTGCGTTTTCAAGCTTTCGTAAAAATAAAATATATGCGTGTGTGTGAATACATTCCAATGGGTCGTTTGTTATGCAGTAGATACATCAGATCACATGTATGTCGAATAGTCGCATAGCATATAAAACGCATAATTACGTGAAGAAAAGATCCATCTAGGAATAAACATAAGCATATGTAAATAAATTCTTTTCCAAGCATAGTTTGCATGTGTGTGTGCTTTTAAGCTTGCCAAAAATATAAAAATATATGGATCGTATGTTGTGCAACTGATACATTAGATTACATTTGTATTAGACATTTGGATAGCATATCAAAACATCATCACATGTAAAAGATCCATCCAAAATCGGTATATATATATATATCGTGTGGCACACTAAGGCGCTCAAAAAATAAGTGTACATGTCCAAAGTAAAGCCGACATCCTCAGTACATCTGAGACGTATGTCTCTCAAAACAACAGTGGAAAATAAAACCTAGGCATCTACTACGGTAGGTTATGCTCTCTGTAGCATGCCACCGCTCGTGCCACCCGCCTCAAAAGGTGGTGCATCCTGGGTTCTACACCCACTGTATGAATCTATGCAGCTAAGGGGACCTCCTCGATCCCCTGGTAATCTGGGACTCCTGCCAGTAAGCCCTTAAGGTTGTGTACCACAATCGCTGTCATGTCGCCTACTGGAGGAGCCAAGGCCAAGATGGCAGCGCCTTGCCCCTCTCTCCGTGCCTCCGAGGCCAGGCCAAGGGGTCTCACAGGTCCCACATCTGCACAACATAACATTTATTAAGACATGTACATGAAAAAATTCAAAAACATTACAAAAGATAAAAAAAATCAAAAAGAGATCAAGTGTTTTACGTCCATCATCCCACCACCCTCCCGCAGGCAGTGGCAGGTCGGGATCACCGCAGAAGTCGATACTGGCATATGGCCAGTCCTCGACAAAGATAACCTGGCAATCTAGCCACTCTCGAAAGAAGACACCCCACGACACTGAGCGGCCGCCACCTCCACGTGGCATGACCCAGGCCCACTTGGTGGCCCTCGTCTCCCGTGGACTGTTAGGCGGATCCACCACCATGGTCTGCAGCCGAAGGGCCAGCACTCGCTCGAACATGAGCGGAAGCAAGAGCGATCCGTAGCCAAATTGCTTCGACTCTCCACGTCGGCAGTTACTCAATTGTCTCTTCATGCTAGTTGTCACAGCTGCTGCCCAGTTGAAAACTGTGGGCTATAGACACTCGAGAGCTAGCAATAGGTTGGCCTTTGAGGCCTCATGATTGGCCAAACTGCCTGCTGCCCGTGTCACTAGGAAGAGTATAGTACGAAGGACCATGTCACCAGCACCTACAAATGGAATGCTTACTTTCCCGCTCCGTGTCTTGTGCACCTGTGGGCACACTCGAGCCATGAGCTGGTCGAGCGTCTCGCCGCTGGGTCACTGCCCCTCCAAAATGGGCATCACACCCCAGCGTGACAATCCAGTCAAAAAATAGATATCCATGGAATCGAACTCAATGTCACGGCCACGAATCATGAATTTCCCATCCACTGGGTTCCAAGCTCTGATCAAGAGCCCTAAGAGGTCTGGATGTGCCCTCAAGCGTGGAGTGAGAAAGAATTTTAACAAACCGCATGCCCGCATCGCATTTCGACATCCGGCATCAGCAAAAGCGGCAATATCTTCATTGTCGTGGGCCCTCTCTTGCCACACAAAGGCCATTGTGTCCTGCATGATCACCCAAAAGCATTAGGCTGCCAGCATTTGAAAATTATCCATTCAGGATCATAAAAATAGAATTTTGCGGAGCCAGCTCGACTATTTTTAAAACATCCGCACTGATGATGGCGGCCCTTTGTATTTTCTCTGGGTCAGCGCAGAAGCACATGGGTTTTCCGCGCTGACTCGGAAAGTGGTGTGTGTTGATAAAATCGATCAGCGCGGACATGATGGGTGAATCCGCGCTAACCGAGAGCGCACCAACGCTCAAAGAATTTGGCCAAATGACCAAATCCCACGGTGAAAATGCTTAAAAATAGACTTAAAATAAAGCGCAGGGCAAGAGGAACCTACCTGAAATCAGCTGTCGGAAGGATGGTGGCCGCACGATGAAGAATTCGCTCCATCAACTTTGTAGTTCCACAATGTTCTCCAAAGCTCAAATGGTAAAATGGTAAAAATGATTTTTACACCCCCCCTATTTATGGTAAAAAATTCCTAATTTGACTATGGTTTTTATGAATGTGGGTTTTTTGCCATGTTTTTACCATGGATTTAGTCCTGATGTCACTATATTATGCCTTTATGCATGTTTTACTATGTTTTTCAACATATCGAACGGGTTTACGCGGGTGATTTTCTTGTGCAGGTCCTTGGAATCGGCAAAGTCACGATGGATCTATATACACTTGGTCCCAAAAAAAGGGTCGTCTTTAAGCTCTTTTCCGACATAAAACAAGAAAAGATAGTTGAGCCTCCTTTCAGCTCGTCAAAAGGAACGAGAGGTGGTCGCTTTTAAAGCTCTTTTTTTGACTGTTTAAATTAACAAAGATCGCCAGGTGTTTGTCGTTTTGCACTCGTGAATGGCTCTAAAACAACGTGCTTTTGACCACTTTTTTACTTTTTCGGGTCGAAGTCACTATTTACAAAAAGTACTCCTCGGTCGTAATGATCGGGCGGTTCTTTCGAGCATCGTTTTATATTTTTTCGGGCTCGAGAGACACAACTTTACGAAAAAGCACCCCCCTGGAGTTTTCTTTTCCGCTGTCTTTTCAAACTCTCTAAACCTAAAAAGATGCCGAGTTCTTCCTTTGTCAGACTCGTTAAAACTTAATGACATCGGACACCGTCGAAATGACACTCCTCAAGCACATGCTATCCCCGTCAAGCTTGTCATCCAAAAATAACCAGGTTACTCGCCATAAATGGTGGGGGAAATAAAGGAATCATAATCGTCGTCATCGACAGTATGTCGCTCTTGAACATGACACTGTTTGCATTTGTGTCTGGGTGGGGACATCTCATCTCGCTTCACATTTGCCTCCATGGGTTTGGGTTATCCTATTTGACCATTCATCTGCTCATTGTCTTGTCGTCACGACCTTTGATCATTTGACCTCAAATACTGCCAAATCCGTCATAGTGCCGCCAATATGTTCAAGAGAAGTTGGCCTCTGCAAGTATAACCTCCCGCTGATATTTCACACAAAACATATTGTCTCTTTCCGTCTCGTGTCGATGATGTGGGAAACATTATGGCCCACCTTCGACGAGGATCACTTCCTGTCGACTTCAACTCATTATCCAGGAAAGTGACCTAGAGACTCCCTTCCGGTACCTTGGAGCCTGCATGCCTCAATGAGAGGTTCTTCGTGTTCGACGTGAGGTTTTCATCATTAGCCTCCGATCGAATGACTCTACGGGTGTTCAACACCGGCTCATTCATTCGCACACCATGGATTGTACCTATAGTACCTTGAGGACCATCGTCATTATTGGTGGCCCCTCTCGCGTCTGTTAACAACTTTCAT
>APFE030846918.1:0-36875 GCA_000404065.3 Pinus taeda
TTACTGGCTCTGATACCAATTTCTAGCAGGGGCTTCTGTCACAAGCTTGCTCTTTTTCTGTGTCTGTAAATTCTTCTGATAGCCAACTCCTGGTGAACCAGTGGTGAACCTACTCAGATCTTTCTCGCTTGTGATGATTGTTATTCTCAAATTAATCTAAAACTTTGTGAGTGAGTATCATTCCTAAATTAACAAATCTAAAAAGCAAAAATGTTATTTTATTAGGACTTAGGGTTTCTTTTTTCCCTCTCCTTAAGAGTTGTTTTCGGTGGTTGGTCCTTTTTCCCGAGATTTATTTTAAAATTTTTTATATTCCCCTTTAATCCTAGCATCCATATAGTATTAGTATGGTTTAGCCCTATTATTATTTGTTGTATGAGTTATTAATAGGTTTTTAATTAATTTTCGAGCCAATAAATGTATTAACCTTATTTCAATTGTGTTATTATTGGGTTACATTTAAACATAAATATTATAATTAGAATAATAATATTCATGAAATAGTTAGATTAGATTTTTGTTTTCATAATTTCAATTATATATGTATATATATTTAATTACTACTAAACCTTTAGAATTGAAATAATAATTATTAAATAAATGATATACCAAAATTATTATCCTATAACATACTACTAGTATCTTCACCTAATTTCATATACATTTGATAAATATTAAAAATGAATAAAAAATTTGTAACAACATATTTCCCTAATTACATGGGTAATTTAAGAGTATTATTAGAATAGTAAATTATTAAACAAATATAGATTATTGAATAAATATAAATTATTAAATTAATTATAAAATCATATCTTGATAGAAGATATAATTGATGAATTTAATTTAAAATGGACCATTAGATTTAATTAGTATTAAATAAATAATATTAATTTAGTTTGAATTAATTCGTTTGTTGTATATGTATATACATTTATTAATAAACAAGTTCATTTAGTTAAATTAACAAATGTTATAATTTATCTAATTTAGCTAAGTTCTAAGAATAATAGTTACTAAATATAACAAGATTATTATTTGTTTGACTGGGTATTTTATTAATATAGGGAATATAAATTATTTAATAAATATAAATATTAATAAATTTCAAAATGGACCATTATAATTTAATTGATTAAATATGATTATTATAAATAAATATATGATGTACCAAATATAATTATAATTATATTTATATATACACTAAATTTAAGTAACAAGTACATTAGTAAATTAACAAATTAAATACTTTTATTTACCTATTTTAACTAATTTCTAAGAATAATAGTAATTAAATATATCAAGAATATTTTGGTTTGACTCGGGTCATTAGGTCAAAATTAGTCGTTGGCAATATAGCCGTTGGAGTCTCTGCACTTACTATTTAACAAGCTATGCTGGATTGGTTCTTCAACTTGTCCTGACGATGAACCACACTGGTTGGTTCGAAATGCGTCGACAAAAGAGTATTTATGTGATTTCGCCGAAAATTCTCTAAACAATGTTATGGATCACAGAAGTCTAAATTCCTAAATAGTATCTTATTAATTTGCTTAATCATGTCCTATGAAAAGTGTAATTTTACATGTGTGCTTACATTTTTATTTTTATTTTTATTTATTTTTTAATTACAAAAAAATAATAATAAACTTTTTGCATGATTTTTCAAGAGGAAATGGTTGAGAATAATATGGATCAAATTATCCAAGTCATATATTTTATAGGTTAGACAATGAGCTGTCAAATATGTCATATAAATGACTTACAATTGAGAGAGTTCTTAATTTTCAAAGCTTCTATCATCACCAATTGTCATTTCTTCATCCTAGTCGAAAAAGAGTTGAGTACCTAAGATTAGGGGTATAATTGCTTCTTGCTCCATTCAAAACTCAGATTAATTCATTTGGAAAATTGTTCAATCTTATGTGTGCCTTCTTGAGTTCTACTAAAATGTGATCCCACCTTTGGGCTAGACTCCCTTCTCAACCAAGGTCGGTTTCCTTTCTCCAACCTTGAGACATAGTGTCACCTAGATTATTAATGAAGTGTACATATACTAATTTCCTTTAAGAATTGTATGATTTCATGAAGTAGGAATGTGTCTCTAGCACACCCCAATATTGTGTATGCCCCCATTTTTATTTATGATCCATCTCCCTCTCTCCATGCTAGATAGGAACATTCTATGGTTGGGAATGTTGATGCCATTGTCTTTTATTCGTTGGATACATCCTATACTCTTCCTTTCCATTCTAATCCAGTCCAAGAAGGTTCTTGGAGAAATGTATTTATGTATAAGAATTTGTTTCCACTGGCTCGCCTTTTTATGGCATTCCATAATGATTTTGTGCTAGAGAACTACAAAATAAATGTATGTTTTTTAGCCTTTAACCCCTACAACTTTTGGAATTACAATCTTTTCCTTTCCCACTTAACTAGGTGATTCCTTTTGTAATATTGCCATAGAAAATCAAAGCAATACTTTATGGTTTTCTCAAGAATAACTTAAGGTATATGAGCTAGAGTGTGCCATTATACTAGAATAACTTCTAGCATTAACTTTATTAGAACCAACCTACCACCCCTAGAGAGCCACCTATTACATTAAAGGAGATGTGCTTTTCAATTTTAGACAATAACCAATACCAATATGCCTTTCCATAACAACTAGGCTTAAGTTTAAAGTCGAGATATTTTACCCCTTTTGACATGTATAAGTGTTGAAAAGGGAAACATCTCTTGATACCCAAATCTTGAATACCTTCTAGACCAATTGTATAAAATGTACACTTATTTCATTTATTTCCATGCTTGTAGCCTTATTGTAAAATGCCAATTGTTCTTGAGACATTGATCCTCCCTTTCTCATCCAAAACAGAAAGTACAACATCATCTATGAATGATAAGTGTGTGAGTGCCTCAAATATTCATATTCTCACCCCTTTGGTTCTCCTCGTTCTCCTAGCTTTACTAATACCTCTACTTATTCCCTCTATAAACAAAAGAAAGAAGTATGTGGGAGGGGGAAACCATGTTTAATCCCTTCATGGCTTAATTAACTTTGATGTTGATCCATTAATCAATATTGCATTGAAATAATTGTTGCACGTCTCATAATCCAATTAACCAAACCAAGTGAGAACCCTATTTCAATTAATACAAGGTGAAGGTACAATGATGAGACTTTATTATATGTTTTGGAGAGATCTCTATTGATCACTACTACTAGCATATGTGATGTTTTGATAATGTGCATTCCCTCTTGTGTTGATCCTATAACATTGGAAACAATTGTTGCACATCTCATAATCCACTTAACCAAAGCAAATGAGAACCCTATTTCAATCAAGATAAGGAGAAGGTACAATGATGAGACTTTATTATATGTTTTGGAGAGATCTATCTTGATCACTACTACTAGCATATGTGACGTTTCAATAGTGTGCATTCCCTCTTGTGTTGATCCTATAGCCTTATGTATCTAACATCCTTTCAAGAACTCAAGCTACTTATGTGAGGTTATTTTTGAGAGGACAGTCTTCAATCTCACTATAGAGACCTTGGAAACAATTTTGTAAATGCAATTGCATAGGCCTAAATACCTCAAAAGTGTTAGGATAATCCACTTTTGGGATGAGAGTAATAAAAGTGAACTTAAAGGATATAGTTACTCTCCTATATATTCTCACATCTTCAACAACTCTTAACTAGTCTTTACCCAACCATTCAAAGAACTCAATATATAACTCCATAGTTAAACCATCTAGGTGTGTTCTTATGCTTTTCTTAAAAGAGTTAAGAAAGTAAAGAAGAGTCTCCCTTGAAACTACACTATCCATCCTCACATTCTCCTTTTCTCCAACTAATCTAGGGAAATAAGATGTTAGCTTAAGAATCTCTTCTATGTTATGTTTAGTTCTTTAGACACCTCATCAAAATATTGCATTCCCAACTCAGTCAGATAATGAAAGTTTATAACCTTACTCCCTTCCCTATTGATTAGTTTCTAGAATGCATTGTGATTAGTGAAGTTTTGAAAAAAAAATTGTTATTTTGATCCCCTATGAAAGGAGTAGAGTAGGTCCAAGTTTTTTGTTTACTTTGTAGGTGTAGCGAGGAAAACAATTGACATTTGTTCTTGCATTGTAGTTGTTCTAAAAAAGTGTGGTTTGAGGTTTAATGCTTTAGGGAAATCCCATTCTAGTTCCATGGGGAATATGGATTGACATAAATTATATTATATTTGAGGAGAAGATGATTCCAACTTTTCAAGTAGCATCATGGGCTTATGCTTTATTTTCATATTACAAGGTTAATCCAAGTAATACTTTTGAAATTTTAGGTAGATAAGTCATTAGCCTAGGGATTTTTTGATTGGGTTTATCAAGCTCCATATTCTATTAGTGATATTGGTCTTGTTCGATATTTAATAGAGACACATAGAGTTTAGGCCAAAGATAATATAGGAAGAGAAACAAACAACCAAGTTGAATTCAAGGCCTTATACTACTTGCAGAAAATCTCCTTTGGATAGAGTTTTCGACCATGGGAAATTCATTTGTGCTCATTCAATGTATGAAAGAGAGCTTTCAAATACAAAACAATTCTCTACTTCCACTAGCACTACACTTAAAGACAATATCTAACTAGTTTATTTTGATCAATTATGCTCATGTTTGTAGAGAGTATAACAAGAGTGTGGATTAGCTCTCAATGGAATAACTTCAAGACCTAAGCATTATTGTTCTTTGAAGAACTATAAGAGGACCATACAATGGTCTTCCAACATTTTATTAAATGGTCTATAAGCATTCTTTGAACTTGCAATATGACAATACTGAGAATAGTTATGTCTACATTTTGATTGCTTGATAGATAATATACTTGATGCTATGAAGTTTGTAGATTTCTCTAGATATACTATTGCAAGGAAATATTCTCAAGAGATCTATTTTCGAATGACCCATTTTGGACCATGACTAGAGCACCTGAGCATAACTGTATTTTTGTTTATCTCAATAAAAAAAGTTTCTTTCTTGGGAAAAACAAAGAAGAAAAGAGATGCCAATCTATCATGTTTTATAGGTTTACCCTTAAAAATATACCCTTTATTTTCAAAGCACAATAGAGTCTAAACATAAAATTATAATTCCAAATAAGTCACGCCTTGCTACCATGGAAACAATCTATCTTAACCACTCAATCTATCATACTTGAGGTATCAAATTATTTTCAAGGTTATAATAAATAGATTAGGACTAACCTCTCTAGCTAGGTCTTTGGTTAAGATCTAACTAGTATAGTTTAAGTAATTGCCTAATTTACCTATTGTAAAATAGAAGTTTGAATTCAATATTTACAACCTATGCAAAGTACTCTTCATTGAGAAACCAAAACATGTTTTATTTAAGAGGTTAAAGTTCTAAAGAAGATATGTTGGGGAATTGACCATTGGTTTTTATGACCAAGGAAGGCATTGGTGGAGTTTAACTTCATCATTAAAATTAAGTCCTTCGTGATTTTGTATTCACCTAGATATCTATATTTGTAAACATATTCCAAGCATTTTGATTTATATTATTCACGGGTTGACAAGTGTGAAGGGCATCATCCCCGATCTTAGAGGAAAATAAGAAATTGCTTTCGTCCAGGGGTTAGGCGAACCCACAAAAAAGAAAGCAGAGGCATTATAATTGTCACTGTGGTTGATGCTTCTAAACAATATGGAATTCTTCAATTCCTGGTGATTGGGTATCTAGTGGTAACAATTCAACAAATGCTCACAAAATCAATCCCTCATGAACTCACACTATGTTAGGTCATCACCAAAACTCAAATATTGGTCAAAAGTTTCACCAATGCGAATTATATCATGTATTAAGGCATTTCAACTACACAACATATAATCTAACAAATGGAGGTTGTGCTCACAAATGGGACATCTTAGGGAAAATTACATGAGTCCTATCATCCACCATCTCCCATGAACCATGACATTTCAGTTAATCCAAACTTCGAAGGTGTAAACAACATGGACATATGGCTTAAATTTACAAAGAAGTGTACCAATCTTTAAAGCCACTTTAAATCCCTCATGCATGTTCACATTGGAAGTGGAGACATTAATTCACATGGGGATGGCCCTGTAAAACCCAAACATGCTCCGAATTTATCTAAACCGTACTTCATTCATGTTTGTGGGCCCTTGAGATAGAGCATTGAAATTGTTCAAGTTGATAAGCTTATTCTTAATATGGATGTCACATGGGTGATATAATTGAATCTTAAGCTTTTTCCAGTCCCAGGCATAAGGGATATAAAGAATATAGAAAATATACATGGACATACTTGCCATTGTGCTTTATATGGACATTTAGAGATTTATAGAGGTCTATATAGGTGTGAGAGACATTTATATGAAGCTCAAGGTTGCCTCTCTTTTTACACTAAAATTGGGAGGGTTGGAGGAAGGTTTGGGAGAAAAGAATGCATCAGACATTCAAGCAATGCAAAGGCAGATAATGGGTCTCAACTCGTAGTTAGATGCAATTCAAAACCAATAGAGACAATTGACATCAATTGAGAAAATAATGTACAAAGAATTAAAGGGGTAGTAGAAAAATAAATTTGTTGTGCATGAGGATAGAAAAACTAGAGATTAAGAAAGAGAATCAAAATAAAAGTTCCCAATCAAGAGCTCAACCTTCCTTTTCAATGGGTTCATTTGGAGTAAAAACTTTTATAGATGATAAGGATGCAACTGTGTAGCAACCAACAACCCAAGCAATGAAACTATCCTTTATCATTCAATCAACCAAATTTAAAATAATCAAGCTTGCAGTAAACTTAATTTCCATTATTTCTTAAATTATACAATGTTTTGGTAAATAGTAGTTTTGTAAGGACAATATGTATGACATAATAATGGCTTTATAGTTAGAGTAGTCAATAGGGTAATTTTTAGATATTATTATCAGATTTTAGTGATGGACTTTTTTTTTTTTGTATTAACTTGAAGGATGATTAGATCATAGTCCTATTTTAATAAAAAAATTGTAATTGTAAATATAAGATTATGATTGTTTGCTGGAAGAAAATGACACATGGTAAATATTTGATTGTAATTTGTTAATTCATAACCTATGTATTTTTTTAAATACATATTTTTTAAATATTTAAAAGATATTTAACTATATTAATGTTGCCATTAAGTTTTGGATACATGTAATTAGGTGTTATGTTAAAACACTCTATGATATAAAATTATAATTCAATATCCTTGATCGAAATAATATATTAAACATGATAATAATGTAGTCTCACCCAAATTTACCAAAAAAATGTTACTGCAACTATAATCATTAACAATGTTCAAATTAAATGTTATTTTCTCTCCACTTAATTAATTATATTATAGTTTTGTTTATTAACTGGTATTACTGTTATACCGTTCGAATTAAGTGTTATTTTCTCTCCAATTGATTAATTACATCATAGTTTTGTTTATTAACGTAATTTTTTTGGGTACCTCCATGATCACGGTTAGTGAGATATGTAATTGTTATTTCTCCCTATAATCTAAATAACCGATTATTTATAACTTCAAAATTACATGAGTATATCATTATTAATCATTAGTTTGTTACAAAGTAAAGGATATTTGATTATTATAGGTTTGACAAAAAGACAGAAAGGTAAATAATGTACAGAATATATAAATTTTGGGCTACTGAGTATATCATTATTAATCATGAGTTGGTTACAAATTAAAAAGATATGTGATTATCATAGGTTTGATAAAAAAATAGAAAGGTAAATAATGTTAAGAATATATAAATTTTGGGTTATTGTTTAAAATAGTTGGCGATATATTTTAATATTAAAGTGTTTTTGGTATAAAAATTATTAATTTGGATTCAGTGAACAAAAAGATTTATATAAATTTCGACTGATTTGCTTTTTTAATTTTAATTTTTGAAAAACTAAATAATTATTTTTTTAAAGTTTGGTAGGATTACATCATTATTATGTCCAATATTATCTCAATTAGGGTGGGGAATTGATCCGATGACTTCACATCAAGGAATTTCTTAACAAAAACTAATAGCCATTTATCCAAAAACCCTAAATAATTATATATAAATTATAAAAAACAATATATAATATAAAATTTAGATAAGAATATGTATAATAATATTTAGACATTATTGTATTGAAAGAATTGAAATGTATATACTAGTATAGATCTATTTTAATTATAGATGTATCAAGTGAGATCAAATATTTCAAGATACAAACCTTCTTTTGAGTGTAAAATTTGAGAAAAGTTTGCATGTCAAAAGATTTAATTCTTTTAGGTGCTTGAAAAATTCAAAGTTAAAATGGATCTATGTTGATTCTTAATAATAATATGTATATTTATATAAATTCAAATCTCTCTTTATATATAAATATTTCTATACATATAGTTTAGTTTTTGTGTGATTTCTATAGTATTGATGATATATATATAGATAGATAGACATATTATTTGGAAAAAAATAAAAAGGATTTATTGTAAATATTGATTTTTTATATGTTTATTAATTAAATTTAAATATGAAGTTTGACACATAATGATTACACATATCAATCATTATTTTAATTTATATGGTTCAATGGATCTTAATTTACAACTACTATTTATATTTGATATACATTTACATTTTTATATTTAGATTTTTATTTTATTTTATCGTTCCAGGTTTATTAATTAATTTTATTAAGTTTTTATATGTTTATTAATTATATGTTATGAAATGTCATAGTTATGAATATGAATTATTGTTATTTAAATTTATTTTAATGTGATATGCATATTATGGTATACAAAATTGTTTATGAAAAACAAAATTACAATATAACCAATTTAATTGAATTGATTTAATTTTCTTATTGCTTTTTTAATTGAGTCTTCATTATGTTGTATTAATCTAATATTTAAATGTTTACACTCATTTACATACACTATAACATCTCTCCCATAGGATGCTATAATTCTTCCCTATACTACACTATAATTCAATGTTAAAGAGATTGTAACAATCATCATACCTAATATCCATCTCATTAAAAGTCAATCCAATATAAATTGTTATACAAACTAAAAATATATTATTGATAAATATAATATGAATAAAATAGTAATGATTCACTCATGGACACAAATTAAAAAAAATATCATAAAGCACAAAATTTATATTAATTTGGGATCGTTAAGTATTTAAAATTTTTCCTTTCAATTATTTTTTAAGATTCCTCTCAAAACTTATTAATCTAGAGTGTATTTGCATTTATATGAAATATATTAAAAATTGATATTAGTAAAATGAAGATGAATCCCTAAATAATTATGTAAATTACAATTAAAACTTATTCTAATTTTATAAATGAATTTAATCATTTTTAACAACAATAAGGCTTGAAGCCATTACAACGAAGTTCCTATGTATCAAATCAACATTAAAAATATATACTCGTTCTTAAGATGGATATTAGTAAAATGAAGATGAATTCCTAAATAATTATTTAAATTACAATTAAAATTAATTTATTCATTTTCAACAACATTGTTCGAAGCCATTACATCAAAGTTCATCATGTCACTTGAGGAAATTGAACTTAGCTGGAGAGGATCCCAATTATTCCTCCAACAACCCAATGGACCATTATTCTTTGAACTTTATATAGAAATGTATTAACATAAAATTACTATTTGTATAATTTTATGTTAAAATAATTACTAAATTTTAAATTTTATTTATTTTATTTATTTTATTTTTTTGGGCAAAGACTAAGCTAATTTATATTAAAAAGAAGAAAAGATATGTACAAGAGGCTTGAACCTCTGAGAGTGCCATTGTGTCTTGTGCAACTCTCTTTCAAAAATATGACAAAAATTAACTGTTCTGCTAATGAGAAGGCTACTGTAAACTGGGTGCCTTTCTCTAAAAAATATTACACATTTGACTGTTCCAGTTAGCATATACAAAACATGATCAAACATAACCCAGGATTCGCCATAAGAGCCGCTACAAGAAAATTGATGTTTGCAGACCCTTGTCCGATGTCTTCATCCAGAGGCTCCTAGGTGATCTCCGTTCCAGGCGGGATGTCTTCCAGCTTCATTCCCGGCGGTAACTTTGGATACAGCAAAGTGCTAAAGGGGAAACTTGGCTCCTTGTGCTGGCCTAGCTTCTGAGGAGAGGTCTGCTGAGCTTCTGCCTTCTCCTGCGAGTGTGTTGCTTTAGCTGAAGCCTGGTCCACGCTGCTCTTGTCCTGCGTACTCACGATTTCCTGAAACACTTCGGCCTGTTCCTTTGTGCGCGCTCCAGTGCTCTCCTCCTCAATTTTGCTCTGCGAGGACGGAGCGTAGGAGCTATCCTCAATCCCCCTGCTGGGCGAGGTGCTTTTCAGATGAGAAGGCAACTGATCCATCGAAGGGGCCATCATGCTGTCTTCGTCCTCATCTTCTTCAAAGAAGATTACTGTTACCAATGTCGAAATGAAGGGCTTGTTGGTGCGACGGCGGTAATGGAACCGGGCGGATTGGACAATGTTGCAAATGGAGTGGTCCGAGTCTTCGGTGCGGTTCGAAGAAGGCGAAGCGCGGGCAAGTGGTGAAATCCGGCGGGGGCTGTAACGACCTCGCCCTCCAGCATCACCTCGCTGGCCACGGTGACTCCCACGTCGAGGAGTGGCTCTAACGCGAGGCGCCATAAGGATTATCTTGATATCTGCGAGAAGACGAAAGGACGAAGGAGGAGCTGAAGTAATCTGGATGCTGGTTATCTTCTTGAAGGATTTCCAGTCAGCTTCGACCTGGTTCCTGTTGTTGGCCCCGAGATTCTCCTCCCCTAAACAGATTGCCCTTCCAATTACCGTTGCTATCTGCGGAAAGTTGCATACAGCAAAAACAAACACAGGTTTGTGCTTAATTACAGAGAGATGCCAGAGCTTAGCATGGCGTCCGTTCTCCGGCTGCGAAAAGCCTGACCTGGCCTTCTTCTGCTGCAACCGACTCGGACCGAGGAGGAATGTTTCTGCAGCTCGCAACTCCATTCTATTAACGCCGCGGCTCTTACCTTGGAACTGAGGAAGAATTAATTGACAATGAATGTGCTTCATTGCATACAGCGTATGAACATGGTGCATTAACCTTGCCGTCCGCCCGCTATCCTCTCCGCGTGGCTGACTCTTAACAGCCATTTATTACTTGAGGGACACCCGCATCCGGGTAAATTTTAAATTTAATATTGATAATAATAATTAACATCTATTAAAGTCAAATTGGTTTATTTCACTTCAAAAAAATAAATAATTAGATATTAATAATATATATATATATATATATATATATATATATATATTATATATATAATAACATTAAAAAAACATCCCAAAATTCTTTTATTTTGCGAAGTTAAAAGTTAGAACAAATATTTTAAACAAATATATATAAAGAATACAGAGAAAATGTGTTTTTAATTTAACCTTAACCTTATTACTGTGAGAAAGGACCATTTTTTATTCAAAGAGTTTTGAGAATTACGTCATGTCTTTTTCCATGAAAATTTAAATTTTTTTTAACCAAGTTAATTTTTTTCTTATATCCTTTGAAATTTTTAAATTAAAACAGTATCTTTTTAAAAATATCTTAATTTTTCTTTTTCTTTTTTTTAATAGCACCGTGACGTTATTTACATAGAAAATGTTTAATTTTCTTAAAAAAAATCCAAAAAAAAATTAGAATTAACAATTTTATTAAGTCAAATTAATTTAAATAATATTTAATAAAAATATAATTTCAAAAAATATATAATAAACTTTATATTCCAACTATAAAATTAGAAATTAACACATTTTTATGCAGCTGTCTATAATTAGACTTTTTGGAAGTCTTTCTTTGGAATCTCAAGTTTGATAGCTAGTTTCTGCACAGTCAAAGCGTCTCAAGAGTTTTTCAGGGTGCTGAATCTAAATATGCAATTAAAAAACCATTTTAACTGCAACAAATCAAGATTTAACCTCAATTTCTCCCAAAAAATGATATTATAGACAACTCCCATTTTTATTAAATCAAAATAATTTAAATGATGTTTAATTAAAAAATAATAATTTTCAAAAATATATAATAACTTTATAATATTTTTTAAATAAATTTAAATTCACTATAAAAATATTACTATTATTTTAATAAAATTTAATATTATAATTATAAATTTAATATTATTATATATATATATATAATTTATTAATGTTTAATAAAAAAATACAACATATTTAAAAAAAAATGTATATTTAATGAGCAATAAGTGAAATTAATATTAATGGAAGATCGCTTCATCCCTGCAACGTGGAGGATGTCTTTGAAGATACCGTCAAAATAAGTGAGGATGTCGAAATCTAAAAGATTTTAATAACCAAAATTAATTTTAATAAAAATTAACCACCACCGTAGCCCTTGTCATCATACATACATCATTGTAAAGTCAAGTCTACATAATGAATTCTTATAAAAAATAAAATAAACAAGATTATTCTTTGACAATTTTGTTGACTTTTCAAAATAAAAATAATATAATAATATATGATGTTAGGAAAGGAGGGGTTTTAAAAGATATTTAACAATGGCCTCTCAGAATACGACGAAATCTTGGTGGATCTCATGTGGAGCGCACTCAGGTAATAATCGTTATTTTAAAGCATAAGAATTTGCATACATCAACTTATATTATAAGTGTATTTATGGTTTTTTTTTTATACAATTAAATAAATAATTTATTTTACTTTTTTTTTTATTAATATTTTTAAGTAAATTATTGATATATAAATATATATGTATTTTAAATTGGAGAAATAATTATTTATTTTTTAATCATAATTTAGATATTTATGAGTAGAAATATGTATTTAAGATACAAGAGAAAATTGTCCAGTGATACTAACATAACTGGTTGAGGACAAGCCTCGTTAGCAAGGTGACCCAGGATCGAATCTCGCGGGGGGTGGTTGTGCCCTAGGCTAGGGGGAGGAGATATGCTAAAAAATCCAGTTAGCTAAGGGTTAGTGTGGCCCAGGTCGGGTGCGATCCCCAGGTGGCTTTGACAACTTAGATGTCCCTAGGACATGGCTCCTCAAGCCACAGGTCAAGCCTGGACTATCATAGACAACTTGACAATCAAAACAAAAAAAGATAGAAGAGAAAAGCAAAATTATATCTAAAATTGCCCTTAGGCTAATTTTTATTATTAAAATTAAAGACTCATATTTTATAAAATATAATAACTTAAATACATTATATTCTTTATGCTTTATTATGTATATTAGATAGAAGATTTACAAAATATTACATAGATTTTTTTTTAACTATGGTGGACCAGTAACTTGTTGGAGTGATCTAGGCAAGGCCCAATTGCCCAATATCAAACCTTTTGGCTGCCACTATACCACCACCAAAAGTATATCTGATCTGCCACTAAGACGAATATATGAGGAATATATGACTTAGGAAGAACCGAGATGTCTCGTATTGACTACGAACGAAGTAACTCCCTAGGGCTGCCTATTCCTCTAGCATCATTACAAAAGGTTTAACATGTCATTTCGAGTTGAACTCATGTGGAGAGGGAGTTAATGTCTCTTCTTAACCACTCGACCTACCCTTGCTTGACAAGATATTACATATTGTAACTTGCATATGAAACTAGCGTAAAGAGTTGTTGACCCAACTTGAGGAGGAAGCTTGTTGAGGGGATACGTAAATTCAATGTTGGTGGGGGGGTATCAACTTGAAGTGCTAATGAGTTTGAAGTCTAGGGAGCTTGTTGTCATGTAAAATTTATATCTTTTAGATTGGACCCAAGTGCATTTATCTCAGCCTCTAACTTATATATTTGTTACCTCTAATGGATGAGAAGTTCCATGGTGGAGGTCCAATTGGAAGCCAAATAGGCTTGCTGGAGCTGAAGTTGGTTAATTTCGTGTTGTGTGCCTTCCATTACTTCTACCTTTTTGGAAAGATTTCTCTTTTGGTTCTCATTGGGATGATGTGCCATTTTGACAAAGAAGCTTAATCCCTCAGAATGAGACTTAGGTTCATAGTTCTTTGGATTCTTCCCTAAAGAAAAATATGAAGAGAAAAGGAGGAATAAGGGTTGTTCCATAATTGCTACGAGTATGTCACATGTCAACTTGTGGGACCACACCACCACCAATGATGGCCTCCCGCCGTTCCCAAGGTGATCTAAAGTGATAAGACTCGCGTCCTGTATGTATTAACTGTTGACTTTAATATGCTGGTACGTTTAACAGATATTTGCTTAGGGTTTCAACGGGCCTCGTCGGTTATCGACCTCCACCTGCCGGTTCTTCTCGCACGACACTTTACCTTTTGTCAAACCCCATCCCGCTCATTTGGCATTTTCACTCCTCCGCTGTGCCGAAAGGTTTGTTCTGTTACTGTGGGGAACTCTTGTTCCTTCGTCGTTCTGGTTTCAAGCGCCGATTGTATGGGTATTTTTGGTCCTCCACAGCTATGGAGGTAGGGTTTCGATGGCTTGTAAAGGCACCCTCTGCTCTGCACGATGACAATCTTGGTTTACTGTTTATTAGACAGGTCTTATTGTGTAAATGTTGTTTCTTTTCGTTTATTTGATGAATTTGTTTTGTGATAGGTCTTCCTCCGAGCTTCCGCGCTTCAACCTTGTTGCTAAGGTAAATGTTGGTTCCCTGTTGGACTGGTTTAACCCTTATCCCTCCGACTCTAACGCACCTGTTACTGGTCTTTCAGGGTATGGTAGTTATTATGGTCTTCGACTCGGTTCCCTTAGCTTCAAGTGAGATTTTATTCCCCAATCTTCATCCGGTTTTGTTTTACACGATTGTTTGTGATTGTATATATTTCTAACCTGCTCTCATTTCATTGCAAGTGGCTCCACGTAGTCGGCTCTGTGGTTCGATGTATTCCACGGTCCCTGGCACTCACTCAAGTTCTCCAGCTCTTCCCCTACCGGTAGTGTCTCCCCATTTAGTTATCTGTAACTTGTTAGTGGTTCTGAATCTTGTTTTGTTGGTAGTCCGCCACCTAGGCGGTGAGATAATTAGTTCTGTTGTCTGTGTAACCCTCCTTCGATTCTATTCGTTGGTCTCGATCCTTATTCTGTAATATTGTCACTCAGTTTTTTTTTTTAAACCCTTGATGGGTATTCAGTGGCTTCAAGCCCTCGTCCTGTATGTCACTGTTTGGCTACTTTGCAAGATGGGTTCTCGTCGATTCAAACCCTCGTCCTGTAGTTGTTGTTGTTAGGTTGGTAGGAACCCTCGGGTTGTTCGAAACCCCTGTTCGCCGGTTCTGTTGATGAATCTTTGCTCTATAACTTGGTTTATTTCCGTCTGGTTGTAACAAACATTTGTTCGAAACTCTGTTCGAGGTTCTGTCTTTTTAATGAAATTTCTATTTAAATGAAGCGTGAGACGCCTGGTGTGTATTTGCTTTGTTATAACAGTTTAGTGAAATAATTCAATGATATATTTGCTACATTCCGGCACTTGCTCTGTTCATAAATATAATGTGAGGGTTTGTTTTCAGATTACCTGAAAGGTTATTTGCATGCACGAATTCTTGTTCTCCTCTGTCTGGAAATGATATTTATATATCTGTGCTCTGCGCTTCTCGTTCCGTCGTTCTGTCTGAAGTTTGTCTGCGCACGCAATTTCTCGTTCTCCTCTGTCTGTAGGTGGTAGTTATATGTCTATGCTGCTCTGCTCTTCTCGTTAATTCTCTGTCTTATGGTTCCAATGCCAATTTGTTACACAGAATCTATATTATGATGCATGAAAATTATCTATACAGTGGTGATATAATTGAAAAATATAATAAAATGTTTATTTGAAAAATGACTATCTCTGTTTGTTTCTCTGTCTGAGGAATCCTTTACAATGCTTATCTTTTTCCTTTTATTCCCCTGAGGCATAACTGTTCTTTGCTCAAGTAGAACTACCCCAACAGAATTGGTAACTGGCCAGCAGTTTATAACTGTTTCTAACTAACACATTTCATAAAGACACTAATTAACTGTCAACCTACTTTCTGATGCTAATTCCTATTTAAAAAATAACAATTCACAATTTTAATTGACCTGGTCCTAACGACCTTCTGAAAAATAAAACAAATAAATAAAGTAAAATAACTGACAAGTCTAACACCTGTCCAGCTATGCATGTATAATTATGTGTCCTTATCTTTCCATGAGACCGTCAACCACCTTCTGTCTCCTCGGAACTGGATGCTCCTGCATCAGGCTCCCGGGGTGGCAAAAAGTCATGGCTCCGTTCCATGAGGTCGTCGACAGAATAGCCTGCTTTCAGTATCTGCGTCACGTTAAGCCACGAACTGTCCTCTATCGGACGGTTCTTCCATTTTACCAAATACCGCAAATACTCCTTCCTGCGTGTGAGCTTAGCTACCTGCATGTCCAGAATCCCTTCGATCTCAACGGGTGGTGCCATCGGCATCTGTCTCGTCCCCGAATCTCCTTCACAATTGGTGTCCCGCGGTGGCTCTGTTGCTGCATTATCTGCTGAACCTGTGACATAAGGAAACAGATCTGCCACGTTAAAAATAGGGAAATACCGATCCCTGGTGGCAACTGTAACTCATAGGCGTTTGCAGAAAATTTGTGAATGATTTTACAGGGCCCGATTTTCTTGAATTTCAGCTTGCTGTACTCTCGTTTTGGAAACTGTTCCTTACGTAAGTACGCAAGGATTTCATCCCCTACGTTGAACTGAACTTCCCGACGCTTTGTATCAGCTCGCTGTTTATACCTCTGACTACTGTCCTGCAATTTCAATTTGACCTGTTCATGTAAATTACTCATTGCTTGGGCGAAATCTTCCCCATCAGCGCTTCGTTTCTCAAGTTTCCCTAAATCTCGTAACTCATGCATTCCTCGCGGATGCATGCCGTACAGAATCTGGAACGGAATGTAACCTATGCTGCGGTTAGGGGAATCGTTGTATGCGAATTCCGCCTGAGCAAGTACACGGTCCCAAGTCCGGGAATTTTCACTTATTAAACTTCGAAGTAAATTTCCCAGACTTCGGTTTACTACCTCCGTCTGTCCATCCGTCTGTGGATGATAAGCGGAGCTGAACTGCAACTGGGTATTCAACTTTTTCCACAGAGTTCTCCAAAAATGACCGGTGAAATTTACATCTCTGTCAGAGATAATGGATCTTGGAAGTCCATGCAACCGCACAATCTCAGTGAAGAAAAGATGTGCTATGTAACTAGCATCGCTGGTTTTCCTGCATGGTACAAAGTGTGCCATCTTTGAAAATCGGTCTACCACAACCATTACTGAATCAAAGCCTCGTTGTGTCTTCGGCAAACCTAGTACAAAATCCATACTAACTGAATCCCATGGTCGACTAGGAATGGGTAATGGCATATAAAGTCCAGTGTTCTGACTGTGACCTTTTGCCAGTTGACAAATTTTACACCTAGTCACATACCTCTGCACATCTCGCTGCAACTTAGGCCAGAAATAAAAATGTTGTACCTGAGCAATCGTTTTGTCAATACCGAAATGTCCAGCCAGGCCTCCACTGTGTTTTTCCTGTATAATGTTTTCCCGCATAGAACAGTTGGGAATACATAACTGTCCTCCTTTAAACAGCAATCCTTCCTGTAGATTATAGTCTAACCACATGCTGTTATTTCGTAACAGCGGGTTTTGGCAAGCCTCATATGCCTCCCTAAACTCGGTGTTGGTCGGATACAGCTCTTTTAAATGTTCAAAGCCCAAAATCTGCATCGTGCTTTCTTGTAGAAGCAACGTTCTTCTACTCAGTGCATCTGCCACCTTATTTGATTGCCCACTAATGTGTTTTAGTACAAATGTAAAACTTTGCAAGTACTCAACCCAAGCTGCATGCTTATGGTTCAATTTATGCTGCTGCATAATGTACTGTAACGCAGAATTATCAGAAAATAAAACAAATTCGTTACCTAACAAATAATGTCGCCAATGTTTCAAAGCTTGCACAATGGTGTAAAACTCCTTGTCGTAGGTTGAGTATTTTTGTCTGCTCTCATTTAGCTTTTCACTGAAATAAGCAACCGGTCTGTCCTCCGGACTAAGGACTGCCCCAATGGCCGTACCATTGGCATTGCAACGAACTTGAAAAAGTTTATTGAAATCAGGTAGTCTTAACACTGGTCTTTCAGTAATCTTCTTTTTCAAGATCTGGAAACTATTTTCTGCTGCTTCAGTCCAGTGAAATGGCTGATTTATCTTCTTGATCGTATCCAACATTGGTAAGCAAATCTCGCTGAAATTTCTGATAAACTTCCTGTAAAAACTGGCTAGTCCATGGAAAATTCGAACTTCAAATAAACTTTTCGGAGAAGGCCAGCTAACTATAGATGTCGCCTTTTCTGGGTCCATTTTTAGTTCATTTTCTGCGATGACAAAGCCCAGATACACTAATTCTCGCTAGAAAAAAGTACACTTCTTCAGATTAATTAACAGCTTATTCTGCTGTAACTTCCTCAACACGCTCTGCAAATGTCTGAAATGTTCCTCTTTAGTCTTACTAAAAATCAGAATATCATCCAGGTAAACTATTACGAACTTACCATTAAATTCCTTCAGCACTTCATTCATCAGACGCATGAACGTGCTGGGAGCGTTGCTCAAACCAAATGGCATCACCAACCACTCATATAAGCTTTCGTTTGTCTTGAAAGCGGTCTTCCATTCATCTCCTTCCCGAATCCGGATCTGGTGATATCCACTTTTCAAGTCAATCTTCGAAAAATAAGCCGCTCCACTCAAACAATCCATCATATCGTCCATCCTAGGTAAGGGAAACCTGTACCTAACAGTAATTTTGTTAATAGCCCTGAAATCCATACACATTCTCCACTCTCCTCCTTTCTTTGGAGCCAAAACAGTTGGTACTGCACATGGGCTCATGCTTTCCCGAATCAAACCTTTGTCCAACAACTCTTGGACCTGTTTCCTGATTTCTTCATGGTCTTTAGGACTCATGCGGTAAGCTGCTTTATCTAGCAGGCTTGCTCCTGGTATAAAGTCAATACAGTGACTAATACCTCTCCTTGGCGGAAATTCATCTAGAAGATCATCTACCACAATGTCTCCAAAATCTTGCAGCAACTTCTGAACTTCTTCAGGCAAATCCAAAATCTGTGTATGAAGTACCACTGCCTTTGGTCTCCTTATGACAACAAAATTTATCTCGCTGTCCTCAATCTGTTTTATAAACTCCTTTCCTCCTAACAGTAGTGCTTTCACCCCACTGGCTTCTGCTGTAGTTTCCTCCTTGATGGGTACAAGCGTATTCTTGATCCCATCTTTAACAAACTTATAGCAGTTGGTTTTCCCGTCATGAACTGCACTTCTATCAAACTGCCAAGGTCGTCCCAACAGTAAGTGACAGACATCCATTGGCATGACATCGCAAAGGATCTTGTCTTTATACTTACCGATCTGAAAATCTACCTCACACTGTTCGTCAACTAACAGTTGATGCCCTTTCTGCAGCCACGACACTTTGTAGGGAGTAGGATGCTTTAGTTTCTTCAACCCCAGTTTTTCTACCATCTCTACAGCTACTAAATTGTCGATACTCCCACTGCCAATGATTAATTTACAGCACTTACCCCGTGACTTGCAGATAGTGCGAAACAAAGCCTTTCGCTGATCCGGTTCTGCAACCTCTTTTGCTGGTTTTAACAGCACTTTATTTAACACCAAAGCTTCGCCTGTCTCTGGTGAATTCTCCGCTTCTTGAGGTGCCTCCTCAACATCCTCTGGCTGAGCAACATAAGTTCCTCTCCCACCTGCTGGTTCACCTTCAGGACAGTCATATGACTTGTGTCCCAATTTGTGACAACGATAGCACTGGACAGTTCGCCTGCCTCAACCAAATCCTCGCCCTCGCTGAGTTGGTCGTCCTTCCCTGGTGTTGTTTTCCTTCTCTGTTGTGCCCGCAGATTTGGAACTGCTGCCCTCCTCATTTGAGCCTGTACCTCTACCTCTGCCAAAAACCTTGCCTTTTCCCCTGCCAGATCCACCTCCTCTCTTGGTGTTCTGTTTCCTGTTAATTTTCTCCTCTGCCTTCAGTGCAAAATGATAGGCTTCATCCAACGTTTGAGGTGAGAGGATACCGATTTCATCCAAAATCTCCCCCCTCAAGCCATTCACAAATCTGGCTGTTTTTTCTGAGGTATCTTCCACATACCTTGCTCGTAAATTCAACTTATAAAATTCCTCTGTAAATTCCCTAACAGTCATTCCTCTTTGCTTCAAATTCTGTACCTGTCTGTACAACATGATCTGGTAATCTTTTGGCAGGAACTTTTCCTTCAGTTTTGCTTCCATTCTGGCCCACTTCTTTATAGGCTATTTGTGTAGCCTCTTCCTCTCCGCCTGAACGCTGTCCCACCACAAGGACGCATGTCCTTTCAGCTTGGTGGCTGTGAACTTCACTTGTTTGTCCTCACTGGTTTCCTCAAACTCAAAAAATTTATTTACTTCACTCAGCCAATCTATTAACACATCTGCAGACAAACTCTCGTCATAAGTAGGTAACTCATGCCTTGGCTTATGACTGGACAGCAAAACTGACTTCAACAATCTAAGTTCCGATGTCACCCCTTCGAACTCATCCTCTGGTTCAGCTACTTCTTCATCACTATCATCTGCTGGGTCTCTCCTTCCCCCAGCCTCCACCACTGCCAATATTTCACGCAAAACTCGAATCTCCTCTCGAAGTCCCCCATCTACTACTCTACGGACTACTCGTCCTCTTCCTCTTCCTTTCTCTTCAGCTTCCACTTGTTCCATTTGTTCCAACTCAAGAAACTAGCTCTGATACCACTTTGATGGCCTCCCGCCATTCCCAAGGTGATCTAAAGTGATAAGACTCGCGTCTTGTATGTATTAACTATTGACTTTAATATGCTGGTACGTTTAACAGATATTTGCTTAGGGTTTCAACGGGCCTCGTCGGTTATCGACCTCCACCTGCCGGTTCTTCTCGTACGGCACTTTACCTTTTGTCAAACCCCATCCCGCTCATTTGGCATTTTCACTCCTCCACTGTGCCGAAAGGTTTGCTCTGTTACTGTGGGGAACTCTTGCTCCTTCGTCGTTCTGGTTTCAAGTGCCGATTGTATGGGTATTTTTGGTCCTCCACAGCTATGGAGGTAGGGTTTTGATGGCTTGTAAAGGCACCCTCTGCTCTGCACGATGACAATCTTGGTTTACTGTTTATTAGACAGGTCTTATTTTGTAAATGTTGTTTCTTTTCGTTTATTTGATGAATTTGTTTTGTGATAGGTCTTCCTCCGAGCTTCCGCACTTCAACCTTGTTGCTAAGGTAAATGCCGGTTCCCTGTTGGACTGGTTTAACCCTTATCCCTCCGACTCTAACGCACCTGTTACTGGTCTTTCAGGGTATGGTAGTTATTATGGTCTTTGACTCGGTTACCTTAGCTTCAGGTGGGATTTTATTCCCTAATCTTAATTCGGTTTTGTTTTACACGATTGTTTTTGATTGTATATATTTCTAACCTGCTCTCATTTCATTGCAGGTGGCTCCACATAGTCGGCTCTGTGGTTCAATGTATTCCACGGTCCCTGGCACTCACTCAAGTTCTCCAGCTCTTCCCCTATGGGTAGTGTCTCCCCATTTAGTTATCTGTAACTTGTTAGTGGTTCTGAATCTTGTTTTGTTGGTAGTCCGCCACCTGGGCGGTGAGATAATTAGTTCTGCTATCTGTGTAACCCTCCTTCGATTCTATTCGTTGGTCTCGGTCCTTATTCTGTAATATTGTCACTCAGTTTTTTTTTAAAACCCTTGATGGGTATTCAGTGGCTTCAAGCCCTCGTCCTGTATGTCACTATTTGGCTACTTTGCAAGATGGATTCTCGTCGATTCAAACCCTCGTCCTGTAGTTTTTGTTGTTAGGTTGGTTGGAACCCTCGGGTTGTTTGAAACCCCTGTTCACCGGTTCTGTTGGTGAATCTTTGCCAGGGAAAATTTTAAGAACCCCCCCTAAATTTATAAATATAATAAATGGGCAAATCTCCATGGTATATAGGAAAAATGGAAGGTGAATTTATCAATAATATAATATGTATATATAATTTTTTGGCGAATCTCTCACCAGGCATGGCGAATATTTTACTCAATTATAAAATCTTGTAAGGTCTTGGCAAGTCTTTCACTAAATAATAAAACCTTTGTAAAGTCCTAGTGAATATTAGCATTGTGAACTCTTAGAGAATTTTTTGAAGAAGTATAAAACCATATATGACAAGAGCCACATGGTGGCAATATCACTATTTTTTTTCACATTTCCACGACATGGAACTTGTTTATAAAATTATAAAAAAACCAACCAAGTCCCTTATAATATGTAGGTAAGCTTATAACAGACTCTGATACCTCTACTATGCTTGTCTTCATTCAAGTGTCATAGCTACTATACTTAACACTGTGAATCACAACTCTCTGAGAACTCAACTCTATAGTGTAATTAAAACCTTTGGAAATTGAATCTGACAACTCTATGAGAAAGAAGACCAATGGAAAGGTATAGCCCCCCAAGTGTTTTCTCTTATTTTCTTTCATCTTCCATGGATTATGATCCTGGAACTATTAGGAAGGCAGTGGATTCAAACAAAAATGAACTTTGGAACAAGGCCATGGTTAAAAAAATGGAAGCCTTGGACAAAAATTGGGCATGGGATTCGGTCAAGTTATCTACCAAAAACAAACTTGATGGTAGCAACTGGGTGTTCGAGAATAAGTTCAACATAAAATGTGAAGTTGAGAAGTACAAAACTCACCTGCTATTCAAGGGATTTTCCCAAGTTGAGGGAATTGATTTTGGTGAGATTTTCCTCCTATTACTAAGTTAACTTCAATTAAAATTATTTTGTTTATCATCATTGTATTTGATCTTGAAGTAGAACAAATGGATATCAAGAGAACATTCCTATATGTGGATCTTGTTTTGAAAATAAAAAAAGTCCTACATTGCTAAAACAATCTCTAAGAATGTGATATGAAAAGTTGACACTTATATATTAAGACTTGGATTTCCAAGAAGTAACGTTAGTCATTGTGTGCATTCGACACATGTCGCTGGTCATTTTGTTTAAGTGGCATTATATGCTAATGTACGTTGTTAATTGGAAAGACAACAAGGAAAGTTATCAAGAATGTAAAATCTTGGCATTACAAACTAAAAGAGATTGTTTAAACAAGAACTTTAATTGAATATGAAGAAATATATTAAGACAATGCTACAAAGCTTTAATATGTAGAAATCTAGATGAGAAAATGTTCATATTCCTATAGATGTAAAGTTATCTCTAGAATAGTCTCCCAAGATAGAAGAAATAGAAGTCATGTCTTGTGTTCCTTATGAAAACATTGTTGGAAGTTTGATGTATATTATTGTTTGTACTACACCAAACATTGCCCATGCGGTAAGACTTTTGAGAGAAAAAACATAAATTTATCAATTTTTCCATAATAACAACTTTGCATTGATTTCTTCTCATCAACCCTAATCATTCTTAAACTTCAAAATGATCCTCTTATATAATTTTATTATTGTAATGCTAAATATTATATACATATATAATTTCAGATTCAAAGCCTTCTCTGTTTCCAAAGTTTTAGTGTCCCAAGATTGAAGAAGTAGAAGTCATGTCTTGTGTTCTTTATGGAAACACTGCTGAAAGTTTGATCTATATTATAGTTTGTACTACACCAAACATTGCCCATGTAATAAGACTTTTGAGAGAAAAACTTAAATTTATCAATTTTTCCATAATAACAACTTTGCATTGATTTCTTCTCATCAACCTTAATTCTTCTTAAACTTCAAAATGATCTTCTTATATAATATTATTATTGTAATGCTAAATATTATATACATATATAAGTTTTCAGATTCAAAAATTGTAAATTAGAAATCAATTCTTATATATTATTAAAGTTAACAAAGAAAAAAGTTGAAATTAACTGTTTTATCAAGCAGTACCTTAGTGGCCGGAGGAAATTCTTTAAGACACAAGTTCAAGTGAGTGATGAATAAATAAAACTTAAAACAAAACATTACCTGTTCCTTCTTTTGGAAAAAAAAATCTCTTATTTTGAAAAAAAAAAAATGTCTTATTTTTGGAAAAAAAAATCTTCCCTCTTTTGGGAAAAAAATTTCTCCCCGCGTTTGGAAAAAAAAAGAATGTCTTTTATGATTTCACTCCTATAATTAACTCACAACATTTTTTTTATGATTTCAGTCTTATAATTAATTGACAAAATTTTAGAGTAATTATCGGAGATGTGGTTGTTTGTTCAGTTTAATGTATATCATAATGCCACCATGGGAAAACCTAGATGGTGATTATTCTATATCGTTGATCTTGGCACAAACCCATATAAGTTTATAGGGAGTGTCCCATGACTAGTTCGGAACGTTATTCAACATTTAAGGTGGAGAGTCAAAGTTCGAGTCCTCCCCATGTAGTAGGTTACCGTGTTAATGCAGAAGTACACACCACACCACACACAAGTGTGGCAATTGATGAAACTTGTCCTTGCGTCCAATTTTACCTATAAATTGAAACAAGAATCTCATCAGCTTTATGGATGCATTTTAAGAATTCAACAGAAAACAATCAGGTATTATAACAACATCTTATGTTTAAATTGCAGTACACAACACACCTACGAGTGAGTATATTTCCTTACCATGTGAACGTACAACACTACCCAATCATTTCTCCCACGGTATAACAAGCTCAAAGTTCTTCCCGATCGAAAGAGAGATTTGAAATCACTAAAACAACATCAACCTCAAGGCTATTATAACGATCCATTTCAGGTCTAAAATCAGTTTTGATTCTCTTCATAGAGAATGATGCTGAAACATCCAGAATCATTTTATCCCTGATTGCCTCCAATTTCATGTATGAATTAGCATTATGAGAACGAACAACAGTGGTAGTTCCCAAAACTGTAATTTTCTCCAGAAGCCATCTTTCCCCAATTGCATATTCCCCCATTTGGACTTCTGATCTCAGTCTCACTCCTCGCTCTACAATATCTGCATAAAACTCTATATAACTTGACTTGCCATGCTCTATTACCATTTCCAAATCCTCTCCATTGTCCACATATAGGTCCCCATATGCTTCCTTCCTACCACCCAAGGCAACCACCAGACTAAATGGGCTTCTTCTGGCTTCCCTAGTTGTCATACCCATTTCTTGCATCGGCAAAATAGTCCCCTCTAATACATGGACATTGATGGTATCTAGTGGAGCAAGAAGACTAACATATGTGCCACTCTCAACTGTTATTGACTCTGTTACATTGTAAAAATTGTACCAAGTTCCCTTTGGAAAATAAGCATCCACAGTACTTGCTCCTTGCTTTAAGACAGGGGAGACCAAGACTGCTTTACCCAATAGAAACTGGGTGTTGATTCCTAGTGTATTAGGATCCTCATGGAATGTAAAGAACAGAGGCCTTGCAATGGGAGATCCTTTAGTGTGAGCTTCAAATGCCAATGTGTAGATATATGGAAGAAGCCTGTATCTTAGACCTAATGCTTTCCTTGCAGACATTGTGACTGATTTCCACAGGTAAAGCTCTTGGTGCTTCGTTCCCTTGTCTGAGTGATCTCTAGCAAAAGGATAAAAGGAACCTAATTGAATCCACCTATTGCAAAGCTCTTCGGTTGTGTCTTTTGAAAATCCACAAATATCAGCACCTACCATTGGGACTCCAAACAATCCAAAACTCAGCATTGTAGGTATGGAGTACCAGAGATCATCCCATGTTGTAGCATTGTCTCCTGTCCAATGTGCAGCATGGGCCCCTGATCCAATAAAGGTAGAACGGGTTAGTATGAATGGCCTCTTCTTTATTACTGATTTCAATGCTGTGTTTGTCATAATAGCCTCTGATAACCCATATAGATTATGAGCATTGTACTCCAAGATATTATTATAGTGAACTGCACTAGCAGCCATGGTTTTGTTACCCAGTGGTCTGTGTGTTCCAGAAGCATTGACTTTGTAAGGGGGATCATCCCATCTGGTGGTGTTCGCATAGCTACAAACTAAGCAACAATCTGTCTGTGAATCTTTTCATGGGCAATCCCCTTCCTTTGGCAAGGAACATGTGACCCCACTACAGAAGTTTGAAACTTCATTCATATCAAGCCAAAGGCCATCAAATGCAATTGTCTCATGAAACTCAAAGATTTCTTTTGTCCAAAATAACTGTGTATTGGGATTGAGAAAATCTGGAAAATATACTGGGCCTGGCCACACTTGTGCCAAATATGGCACACCTCCTCGTTTAACAAAAATGTCATCTTGTATCCCTCTCTGAAAAGTCTTGTATGTTTCATTTAAGCTTATTCCTGCACAATTAAGCAAATGAATTGTATGTTCAGAATATACTAACAAGGCTCAGTTCAGTTCTTATTTCTTTCTCTGTTCTTTTTCTCCAATTCTAGGACAATAACAAATTGAACCTACCTGGATCAATAATCATAACATATTTCTGCCCGTTAGCATGGATTCGTTCAACAAACTTTTGCATTTCCATCTCAGGGAAATTCATAGGATCTAGAGTAAAATCCTTGTAGTCATCCATATAATCAATGTCTGTCCAAATCGTTTCTAGAGGAATTTTTGCTACTGCATATCCATCTACAACTGATTCAACAACCGAAATATTTTCATATCCATACCTGCATTGGTGAAAGCCTGTGCAATCCAATCTAATTATATAAATTAACAAGACTGTAAATACAAAATCATATCCTGACTAAGTATATTAAAACTACTTCAGAAAATCACGGAAAGAGCTGAAAGGATGTGGTTACGAGAGTAAATGGATGGCAATGTGATCACATGTTCAGAGTAACTGCTGCCAAGATAGTATTAAACTGAACTTTGTCACTGATCATCCTGTAAATCAGTGATAAAAATGAAAGGGTTTGAATATTTTTCTTTTTCAAGAACTTGATTTACATGTTCAGAGTAACTGCTGCCAAGACAGTATTAAACTGAACTGTCACTGATCATCCTATAAATCAGTGATAAAAAATGAAAGGGTTTGAATATTTTTCTTTTTCAAGAACTTGATTTTATAGGTTAAAAGGCTTCCCTTCTACTATAATTTATAACAATGCATAGCATTTCTTGCAACTAAAAAGTTAAAAATGAACATTGCATCATTCAATCATCCCAAGTTTATTCCTGTTAACCATTTCTTACCAGCTAACAAATTCATATACATTTTTACCATATGTTTTTGGTGTCTGTTGAGTCCTAAGCATATGTGAGAACACATATATCCTCCTCAAAACACAGTAGGTTGGAGCTCTAAAAATTCATGAATTTTAACACACTAATATCAGGAGAAACGTTTACACTTCTTCCCCATCTGTTGGCTGAAGCAACAATTGTGTGGCCCCCTTTCACATAAGCCACATTTAAGCAGCCTTATGTGTTCGAACTTCGTCCTCTCAAGTCTTTGGAGGATTTTGGCTATACTCCATGCCTTTTTTTCTCAAATCTCTGTTAATATAAAAACAATTATATCTATGTGAGCAGATTCAGTAACTTTCTAGGGGTTAAAATTTCTTCCTAGCAGCCTTTTTATAGTCTGGCAATACAAATCATCCAAAGGAGGGTCTAATCATAAGTGAAGTCTCCACCTAATATACATAGAGCAGAATTTTCTTGCATCAAAAACGATAGAAACACACAAATATATTCCTTCAAATGTGAGCTTGTTTCTTTTGCAGCTTTCCATTGTCTGTAAAATGTGAAGTGACAGTTCTATCCAATCAATCAATTATAATGGAGGCAAATTCAATTGGGTAGATTTTGAGAAGCATATGAAGGAAACCAATTTCTTACCTAGCTAAATACCCTACAAATTCCAATTTACTCTTCTTACTATTATCTAAGTTTATTTTACACAAATTCACAATGCACTAAGGCATGGATAATCTTAACACCAAAAGGAAGAGTATTTGAAAATTTAACTTGGGACATTTGAGTACCAACCAACAACTACGTAGAATCCTTGGCATCACTCAAAAGGAATACTTATATTGAAACTTACAAAAGAACACCTCAGAAGATCTAACAGTACTTAGAGACTGACAAGTAGTAGTAGCTCCATAAATGGGAATTTCAAGTTCTTTGAATGTCAAGATAGAAAGAAACATAAACAGATTTAGAGAGTCTCTAAGGAAATTCCATGTTTGGGAGGGAAAGCACATTGTGTTGGAAAAAAATATAAACATGTCCGAATTTTCCATGAAAATGAAACACAAAAAAAATAAGGAAAGCTTAATGTTATCAGGACTAAGATCTTAGTATGGAAGAAAGGAGGAGATGTGGTATCTTTGCGTCAACATATAACATTATGACTTAGCTAGCAGGTTATATTGGGAACGCTTTCCTTCTCTCCGTGCATCCTCTGTTCTCAACTCTCTGTGAAGGATTGGCTTCCAGCATTAATTCCTTGCAAGTGAGACCAACAACTATTGAAGTTCTCACTCCCTACAAAGCAACTTCATAAGACCAAATCACAACTTCAAAAGGTTCTCAACTTCAAGAGACCAAATCCCAGCTTCAGAAGGCTCTCAACTTCAAGAGACCGAATCCCAGCTTCAAGATGCCTCTGTACAGAGATTAGGCAACAGATAAGTTCCATCAAATAACTGTGTTTTCTTATCCCAATATGCTGGAATCTACAGTCATCTTTCAAGGAAGTACCTCCCATCATAGTGGAGCGAAGGCTTTGATTCAAGCACTTCTTACTCTACTCCAAATGACACTCCTCTGGAGGATACCCTGTTGGGGGTTCCTGTAAGGCAGACGAAGATATACTTCGACATATTAACAAGTGGCGAATAGTTTTGTCAATCACGGCAAAGCAGTATTGAGAAATTACAAACTATAAGGATGACTGTCTCAGTAAGTCAGTTTCAATGCAACTGTTTATGTAGCTAAGTGTCACGCTAAGTATGTATTGCCGCTAAGTGTCACGCTAAGTATGTATTGCTTCAAAACCAACGGAACACCCCTATTCCAACTGCAGGAGGCATGAATCCCTTGCTATTGTTTTGCACTTTTGATATTTTGGTATTTGCTTTTATCTTTTTATTTCTTTTTGCAGTTGCATCAACTTCTAGAAAATTTCTAAGTCCCTCTTCTCATTGAATGAGGCAAGTAGGGATCTAGTACACGTGACTGACAACAACAAACAAAATCAGGGATAACAGATTCAGGAAAAATGGTAAGTTAAGTATGAAAGGATATGGACACACTACATCAATCAAAGCCTCCTATTCATGCCCTCCTAG
Organism: Pinus taeda; assembly: GCA_000404065.3. Classification (NCBI taxonomy): domain Eukaryota; kingdom Viridiplantae; phylum Streptophyta; class Pinopsida; order Pinales; family Pinaceae; genus Pinus; species Pinus taeda. Next base: position 29,489 of record APFE030846918.1, read on the forward strand.
ACAATGAAATAAAAACCCCAAGCGGTACACTTGACTAGGAAGAAATATCGACCACCAATTTGAAATAAGGAAACATGTACTACAACTTCCAAACATCACAATCCATTATCTGATTTCGATGCATGATCCTTAGTTGCCCTAAAACATTAAATGTAACCACATTTCATGAGACATTGGATAGTTCATTTGGCAAGCAATCTGATCGTGGGCAAGAGGCATCTGAAAAGTTATTATCTGACAATCATCATATAAGGCTGTTGGCTGGAGATTTGCATCTAAGGAGAAATTTTTTCTCCTAGAGTTACCCATGAATATGGATGTATGGATGAGTAATAATATGCAAACAATTTCTTCAAGTCTACTTACAAGTGATCATTGAACGCCTTAAGATGAGAATCTCTTTTCTCTACATGAGCAATATATATAGTCCTTGGTACCCCTTAAAGTGACCGTTGCCCATTACAGCTATGCTGCCATGAAGGTCCACTAACACTTATTCAACATGTGCAAACAACCCTCAAGGAAATCCCAAAGGGTGCTTGTCAAATTCATATTGGATTTAAAATTCGGCTCTAGGTCATATGTATAGGTTGACCCCTTTTTAAACTTCACTTTTCAGGTCGGCTCTAGACCTTAAACATGTCAGCCCACTCTATATTTTGGGTTGGCTCAGACATTTTCACCCAATAAAATGTTGTTGCACTTATATAGGTACCTACAAATCTTTTGTAACATCATTCAGATATGCTCTCAAGCTAGGAGTGCTCCACAGTCCTGAAACAAGCATCATCAGCCTTCAAAATTTGTTGCAGTATTTTTCTCTAATAGCTTCACCTTTCCATGATATCCTTAAATGGCAATCAATAGGCGACTGTGTAGCTCACTCCTGAGACACCTCATGGCAACAGCAAGGGCTTCATACCAACCATGCGTTGTTTATCAGCTGTGTGACAAAGATCAGTTATTTAAGGAATTTTTTAGAAATCTACACATCAGATTTCAGAGTCAACTATCTTGTCATAGCATACTCTGAAGCATCATATCCATAACTCCCCAACCATTAACACCAAACTGTAGAATTCCTTCTTCAGTGACCTGACCTCCTCTTATTAGATTATCTTGGTATAGGAGGAAGAGGAGGTCAATCATGGCACAACAACAACAGCAATACAGAGTTCCTTTATCATTCCTGACATTCTGATCACTGCAATGTTTGCTGCTCTGAAACAATGCCTTCCAAATTGGTCTTTTCAGTACTACACGTGCTGATGTCGCTCTATTTATTATGCAATTTTTTTTTTAAGATTTGCACAGGGAAGACCAAATATTGTCCTCGTACATATCCAACATTGGTGTTCTGGACTCGAGTATATAAGGTAAGATTTTTTTTCTTATCTGAGTAAACAACATCATCCAAGTCAATCAACTTAGCAACACGCTCCTGATTCAAATCTATCATTTGGTTTAACAGTTATAATAAAATTTGAACCTGTCATCTTCTTCAAATGAAATCCTGGCTACATTGCAATAGTTTTTCTATTGTAATAAGAACCTTCCATGCTCTGTCATATGTGCCTTACACTAAACCATTCGTCATTTTGTTAGAAATCAAGCGAGAAGTAACGGACTTTACTGGAAATTGACAGTATATAACAGAAATGAAGAAGACATCCATGGCCATCTCCCTTCTTATATCTCATGGTCATTAGTGAATATATTTCAAAGCTCGTTGCTTCTTGCTTTCCGGATCTTTGGTCTGTGTAGGAGGATGTTCTTTACACTCACAGCCCTAAAATTGCAAGCGGTACAACGGATCCTATCACTCATAAAATAGAGAATAATGACGTCCAGAAAAGCATAACACAGGCAGAGGTCAGCGAGGGATTTTATTGGACAAACCCAAGAGAATTACAGTGCAAGCAGAGATGAGAACCGAGTAAAAATTGACGGTGCAAACAGAGATTAGTAAAATTTATTTTCTCCACTAGCTAAACAAGAGCAAATGCTAGAAGAAATATTTATGGATAATCCTTAATTCCGTCCCCGTAGTCTGCACAAAAGCAATGACAAAGATATTGGTGGGTCAGGAAGGTTATCAAATTGTGATTTCCACAACGCCTTTCAAGAATGGACAGGAGTCAACCAAAGCGAATAATTAGTGATGATGAATGGCTGGAGGCATGAATCCACCTAGCTGATAATCTGAACTATCTTCTCCTGTACTTCAATCTTGAAGAAAAACAAGAAATATGCCAACATACCCTGATTCAAAAGCCGGCTACAGATGGGCAAGACCCGCGGGGCTTAATTTCTCGCGCTCAGCCAACAAAAATACCGACTGTTGTTGCTGCTGCAGTGGCATGAGCCGTTCAAATCCAAGAAACCAAGATTGGTGAACTATGATCAAAAAATCTATTTCAAAACAATTTTATATATGATGAATTCATGAAAACAGGGAGCGGGAGCCATATACACTATGAATCAGGAATTCATGAAAACAGCGGAATTCATGAAAACAGCGGGCTGAATCCGTGAAAACAGGGAGCCTTCCATTTGGAAAAAATTAAGCTCCGCTCTACATTTCAAAACAAATTTAACCTTTTAAGACCAAATTGATTTTCACAATTTCACTACCAAACCAGAAAAAACCAAACCGTAAATCAGAAATCGTGATTTTGATCTCCCAAAACCAGGAGCAAAGATAAAAATGGGGCGATTTTATGAAAATCTGATTTCGTAAATATCAAAATGGGGCGATTTTAAGAAAATCCCATTTCGGTTAGTGTATCTGCCCTGGGCGAAAATAAAAAAATAAATTAATTTTTTAAATAAAATGTGGGCTAATTATATAAAAAAGTTTTTATTATTTTAATTAAAAATTCACCCCATTAAAATATAAAAAGCCTTAAATTTCGCCTTTGGGCGATTATTCGCCCCTAAAATTACCCCTGATCTTTGTTGTATAACTTGGTTTATTTCCGTCTCGTTGTAACAAAGATTTGCTCGAAACTCTGTTCGAGGTTCTGTCTTTTTAATGAAATTTCTATTTAAATGAAGCGTGAGACGCCTGGTGTGTATTTGCTTTGTTATAACAATTTAGTGAAATAATTCACTGATATATTTGCTACATTCCGGCACTTGCTCTGTTCATAAATATAATGTGAGGGTTTGTTTTCGGATTACCTGAAAGGTTATTTGCATGCACGAATTCTTGTTCTCCTCTGTCTGGAAATGATATTTATATATCTGTGCTCTGCGCTTCTCGTTCCGTCGTTCTATCCGAAGTTTGTCTGCGCACACAATTTCTTGTTCTCCTCTGTCTGTAGGTGGTAGTTATATGTCTATGCTGCTCTGCTCTTCTCGTTAATTCTCTGCCTTATGGTTCCAATGCCAATTTGTTACACAGAATCTATATTATGATGCATGAAAATTATCTATACAGTAGTGATATAATTGAAAAATAGAATAAAATATTTATTTGAAAAATGACTGTCTCTGTTTGTTTCTCTGTCTGAGGAATCCTTTACAATGCTTATCTTTTTCCTTTTATTCCCCTGAGGCATAACTGTTCTTTGCTCAAGTAGAACTGCCCCAACAGAATTGGTAACTGGCCAGCAGTTTATCACTGTTTCTAACTAACACATTTCATAAAGACACTAATTAACTGTCAACCTACTTTCTGATGCTAATTCCTATTTTAAAAAATAACAGTTCACAATTTTAATTGACCTAGTCCTAACGACCTTCTGAAAAATAAAACAAATAAATAAAGTAAAATAACTGACAAGTCTAACACCTGTCCAGCTATGCATGTATGATTATGTGTCCTTATCTTTCCATGAGACCATCAACCACCTTCTGTCTCCTCGGAACTGGATGCTCCTGCATCAGAAAACCAGAACAACAATATTAAAATGAGCTTACAATTTGACTTAAGTCAATAATGGGCCTCTCAATGTGAGGAATGGATTAACATAACAATGCCAATGCCAATAAAATGAACCATTAAAAACAGACTCTATATCGATCTTGGTCCCTCCTTCCAAACTTTCCCCGTAGTTTCGCTACAACAATTTATTATTTATCAGGTTAATGTAATTGCACTTTTAAAGAGATTTGGCAGAGTTTGATAGCTATTCTCAGAGTTTGATACTTGTGTTCAGAAATATTAGAATTAGGCCAGGGAACTAACTATAATACAGTTATTTCTTTTGTTTTTGTCTCATCTCCATACAACTTGGGAAAAACTGCTCTACCATTCTCTCAGGTGAATTAACCACCTTTGTATATACCTTGAAAGTGTTGATTTTGATGATCAAGTTCATTTTGAAAAATCAACCATTTTGAAATGTGTTGATTTTGATAATCAAGTTAATTTTTTCAAATATTTTTGAGGAATTATTTATTTTATTTTTAGTTTAATGTAATTAAGAGAAAAAAATTATTAAGGAAAAAATTATATTAAAAATGTTAATTTTTATTTTTTTTTAATATAATAAAATGCAAAAACTATTTTAACTAAAATTTTATATATATATTTTTTATATAATCTATTATTAATTATAAGAAATGTTGTTTTAATATTTTTTTATTTTAAGTCTAATTTTGAGGGCAGAATTGATTAGGTGATCTCTGTCATTAGTGAGGTACTTTAGCAACAAGATTTCGACCAATTTGTCATCTACACTGTCTACCCAGTCTTGAATAGACACTGATTGGGTGTTGCATTAAAGCACTCCTTGATGTAAAGTCGCCAGTTCAATTCTTCACCCTATCAAGATAATGCATCAGACATGACGAAAATGTTATTGGACCAAGCTTAAAAAAACAAAAATTATTACCTAAACTTAAATTTTATTTTAACAACTAAAATTTATTATTATTTTTAATATATTAGCATAATAAATATGTTATCGGACCAAACTTTAAAAACAAAAAATTTATCTAATTTAAATTTTATTTTAACAACTAAAGTTTAGTATTATATTTAATATAATTATTTAAACATGATGACAAAAGAATTCTGAAATAAGTCGGGTGATTAACTTCCAACCTTCATTCATATCTAAGAAAATTTATAGAATAATAAATCATTGGACTATGATATCCATATATTTGCTTTTCACCGGGATTTAGAGGAGAATTTAATCGAAAATCTGCATTTAGGATAAGTATGCCAACTTTCCAGCCATGGGGAAATACAAGATTCATGGCACTTCGGTGGCATTGAAGATTCATGGCACTTGTGCCATCTAAGTTATAAACTTGGTGCACACAATTTGACAAAAACATTTTAATAAAAATTTAATTGTGAATTCTTATTTGAAACATATATTTCAAAATTTGGTGCACACAATTCGATAAGAACATTTTAATAAAAATTTTCTTGCGAATTCTTATTTGAAGGGATTTTCCGAACTTGAAAATTTAACATTTAAACCTTGTTTTATATGAACGAAGTTGTTATATTAATTATATTTAAGTTAATGTTATTTTTAAAATTAATATAGATTTATGTGAAGCATGTATTAATATAAATTTAAGATTTTTTTTTCCACATCTAAATTTTTATAGTGTAAATACAATGTGTTACTTTTATTGTTTAATTTTTATTTTTGAATACTAAATAGAGTATATATAAGACCAACTTATAAAATTTAAACATGTTACTCACAATTTTTTTTATTTCTAATTACTTTATAATATATTCTTTATTATTATCATTATTATTATTATTATTGTCGACATTATTTTTCTATTCATAACATAATTTTTAACTTTTATTTTTATTTTAAAGGGAATGGATGGATGGAGAAACTTACACATTCCATCGTAGAACCAGCATAGATCCATCTTAAGGAAGCATCTAACATGAGTCGAGAATGATCAAATTTCTTCAAGTGAAAACATTTTAGAGTGAAAAATAAATGTGTTATTTTTCATTGTTTAAATTGTAGTTTTGAATGCTAAATAGAGTATATATAGGACCAAATAAAAAAATTAACCATAAAAGTCTAATTTTTTTTCCCTATATATAGATATATATGAAATAAATTAGCTAACATTTGTTTTACACATTTTTTTACTTCTAATTAATTTACAACCTTTTTTTTTTAATTATAGGCAACATTATTTTACTATTTTAGAGCAATTTTTTTTTCTTTTTAAGGCACAAAGGGTTGGACAAACTTACGTGTCCTTTTATACTAAGCTATCAAATGAACCTCTCAACTCAATTAAAACACTAAAGAGTTAAAAATATTGTATTTTCTTTGATTATACTAATTAGACTAGTAAAATTAGCTATAAAATTTACCATAAATAACTATTATACAAAAAGTAATAGTAAAAAATAAATATACTAATTATATTGGTTAGATAATTGTTTCAAATATCTATATATTAAATTTTCAAAGTATTAAAAAATTATTAGAGTTGAAATAATTCAAATTCAATTAAGTGATAAAAAATATATTAAATAAAGGATATTAAATAGTTGTTCCTTTCTTATTAAGTGATGATAATGACATCAAGGAGAATAGATTCTTACCCTCAACAAAATGGTATAAAGTTTCTTAAAGATTTGACCAACTTAAGTTTAATAAAGAATGTAGTATCCAAAAATCTTGTCATAAATATTATTATTTATAATAATATTTGGGTTATGTTATAAACCAAATATTAAATGATTTTTTTATTTTAGTAAATTTTTTTTTATAATATTATATATTAAACAGATCGAGTATTTAAGAATTTAATGATTAATGAATAATTAAAAATTAGTTAGCAGCACGCATTTAGGCCTGAAGGGATGTAACTAACCTGTGCTGGCTATTATGATGGCCCTGAGTATGACTATGATGCTCATGGGTGAGGGGATGGATGGGTCTTCATTATAAGTGGGGTTGTAGCGGATAGACATTTGTTCGAATGATTAATAGGGGTTTTAATTTTTATGATTTTTATTTATGTAATTATGTTTATTTGTATTACTATTTTAGTTGGACTGTTATATTGTTTGTTATTTATATCAGTGTTTCTAGCATGAAAAAGTGGAGGAATCAACTCACAAGACTATTTTTATTAGTGAGATTTAGGTTGGCAAATTTTGATTTGAAACTTTTTGTAAGTAGTTTGAGGCATCAAATGAAATATTTTGGGGGTAAAAAATTTCCGTTGAGTGTTGCACCTCCTTATGCTATTCTACACATGGACGTCTTTCTAACAGCATAAGAATCACTTCAATTAGAGTTAGTATGCAAAAGTTATGCCACTCAGAAGATGATCTTCCTTTTTTTACCACCATAATTCAAGAGGATGCCATACTGCGAGCATTATTCATGAAAATGGAGCTAGCCACATGATCATGAGGAAGAATAATTTAAAA
>APFE030846923.1:0-15888 GCA_000404065.3 Pinus taeda
CAGCCTCCTTCTGGATCCGCCCTGCCTCAAGCCACTAGGAGGTCACCCTCCATTACTCTCTCCAAGATGTGATGGGAAAAAATGACATCCAAACACAAAGGAAACAAAGGTTTCCTATACAAGATGGGGGAAGTGCAGGAGGCACAAAAGGTCTTCAGACCTGATCAGGGGGATAGAAAATCAGTATAATCACTTTGCTCAAAAATTTCTCCTCCTTAGGCCTCCCTCATGATGTCTTTTTATACCAACTCCAAGGTAGTTTTTTAGTTAGGAATTGGTTGAGGACAGTTGAGGCCACGGGCACTAACAGGTGATCAGCAGGTGAAACCCGCGATCTCCGCCCGAAAATACGGAATTTTTATATTTTTTAAGTGTTTTAATACATATACGCGGGTTAGCTATGTAGAACCCGCGTATACACGCGTTTAACTCAGGGCAATGTCGCGTACAGGGAATAAAACACTGTTTTTTAGATATGTGACCAGGTCTGGAAGGAGGGGTTGCCCTAGGCCATGGCTGAAGCATCACAAACCATACTGGTGAGATTTGGAGCTATAACATCGAGATAGCATAGAAGTTGTTGTCAATAATGTGTTGATTGATTTAGAAAGAAGACTTGATGAAGATTCCTTTATACACGTGCCAGGGGAATCCAAATCCCAAAGGGAAACACGGGAGCACAATGAGCAACTAGCAGAAGAAGGACCTCAAGAGCAAGAAGAATCAGAGCAACCAGACATATCAGAAGAGCTGGCTCATCTAGAACACATCATGAGTAATCCTCCTATTGTATAGACTCCTTTAAATGAGGAGAAGAATCCCAAAAGAGATAGAGAGGATGCCACTCCTTCTAGCAGACCTGTTGCACAGACATATGTCAAGAGGCAAAGGTTAAATCATTTTTCAGAACAAGAGTTCACAGAGGAAACAGCTAGAACCATAGTTATTGAAAGAGAAGAAAGCAGGCAGACCACTCCCTCTAGAGGTACACAAGAACTTTCCACTTCACAGGCTCAAATGCTAGAGAGACAACAGAGCGTGGAAGTATCCTCATTCAAGGCTCCAATTGGCTAGAACCAAGACATTAGAGAGAAATACAAAGAAATAAAGGCTAGAAACAAAATATTGAAGGCCCAAAGCTATGCACAATACCTTAAAATGGCTCCCACTAATCAAACAAGGCTAATGTCAACCTTTTTGATGTAAAAGAAGGTAAGATGCAAATGAATTTCATGAAGCCTACCACACACCAGCCCAAGTCTATAACAGATTACTTGAAGACACATTTTGAGGTGTTGGCGAAGGATATACATCCTATCGACCAAATATAATTACACAAACAAACCGGGGAAATGGTTTATTCCACATTGACCAGCAAGGCCATTGTAGCACATCAACTCCAAAATTCGCTTAATAATATATTAGCGCAATTCCAGTTAGAGAAGGCCTCTTCATAGGCCAAGGATACTAGGATAAATTTCTTAGAGGACTTAATCATAGAGTTGGGGCATGATCCCAAGGATGTAAAGGCTGCAAAAAAGCTAATAAAAAATAAAAATGATGACATAGTTGCATTGAAAAGGTAGCTCCAAATTCCTCCTCTGCATCATCCACAAATAGATGAAGTATTAGAAACTCGGAAGGAAGAGGAGCTTATGGACTTAGTCCTTAAGCTGAAAGATCAACTAAAAGAAACATAGAAAGAGTTGGATAACTTGATTCAGTCTAGACAGAGTGAGTTGGCCATCACTCCACAGACTGTCATTCCTACAGTCCCTACAACAGTGCCCTCCACATTGGCTGCTTCTTTAGCACCAACAGTTCCACCAGCTACAGCTATGCTAGTCACAGGTACATCTACAAGCGCAGCGACATCCACAGAAAAGACATCTGAATTGGTAAAATCCATGGAGGAAATTACCATCCAGGCTACTGAGCTCAAAAAGCTTAGAGTTTATTTTTCTTTTCAGCTACTGAAAAGAAAAATGAGTTGAGTTGAGAAGGTGCACGCATACAGTTTCATACATTTCCTCTCTTAAAGAACAGAAACACTTGGCAAGTGACCGAGGACTCGTGCACTGATGTGGCATCATTTATTCCGTCATCTGAGCCCTTACATATATTCTACAATAATCTTCGACTTACTTGGAGATTGTTGTAGCAACTACAACCACCCTCCAAATTTTCTCCCTCATTTCATTTTGGAACCTCCCTACTGAAATCCCAGCATATTATCTTACACTGCCCAGGTACTTGTGCTTTCGTTTGAGTTTTATATTTCGCTTTATGATGCAGGAGCATCCAGCTAGGGCACCATGATCGAGTGTTGGTCTCCACCAAGGTGGAAAGTTTTATTAGCGAATTGGTTTCTTTATGTTCAGTTTGTCAAAGTAGGATGTAGGACTTTGTTTTAATTTTTAATCTCAGTATTAGTTAGGGACAGTTTTTTCGGTTAGGGTCTCTATTTTGTTTTTCTTTAATAATCAATAGGTTAATAATTGTTCTTTCATTTTAGAGGAAAAAGACAAATATGTCTAATGTAAAATCTTGCAGTATAGGCAGAACTGAATACGTGAATAGTTATGTAACTAATAAGAATTGCACTGAAAAAGGAAGCTCACCTGAAAGACTATGCAACTGAAAGACTACCGCAGGTGATGACATAGTTGCATTGAAAAGGCAGCTCAAAATTCCTCCTCTGCATCATCCACAAACAGATGAAGTATTAGAAACTCGGAAAGAAGAGGAGCTTATGGACTTAGTCCTTAAGCTGAAAGATCAACTAAAAGAAACATAGACATAGTTGAAACTGAAAGATTACCGCAGGTGATGACATAGTTGCAACTGAAAGACTACCGCAGGTGATGACATAGTTGCATTGAAAAGGCAGCTCAAAATTCCTCCTCTGCATCATCCACAAACAGATGAAGTATTAAAAACTAGGAAGGAAGAGGAGCTTATGGACTTAGTCCTTAAGCTGAAAGATCAACTAAAAGAAACATAGAAAGTCCATAATTCCATAAGCTCCTCAAAGGCAACTCAAAATTCCTCCTCTGCATCATCCACAAACAGATGAAGTATTAGAAACTCAGATGGAAGAGAAGCTTATGGACTTAGTCATTAAGCTAAAAGATCAACTAAAAGAAACATAGAAAGAGTTGGATAACTTGATTCAGTCTAGATAGAGTGAGTTGGCCATCACTCCACAAAATGTCATTCCTACAGTCTCTACAGCAGTGCCCTCCACATTGGCTGCTTCCTTAGCACCAACAGTTCCACCAACTACAACTATGCTAGTCACAGGTACATCTACAAGCGCAACGAAATCCACAGAAAAGGCATCTGAATTGGTAAAAAACATGGAGGAAATTACCATCTAGGCTACTGAGCTCAAAAATCTTAGAGAAAAAGTGTCAAGTTTGGAAACTGATTGCAAACTTGCACAAATACAACAGAATGAAGAAGCTCAGAAGAATCAAAGAATGGGAGAAAGGATTCCAAACTCTTTCAGTTGCTGCGAAAGAATTCAGTCTTTTCGTTGATTCAGTCTAGATAGAGTGAGTTGGCCATCACTCCACAGACTAATTCCATAAGCTCCTCTTCCTTTCGAGTTTCTAATACTTCATCTGTTTGTGGATGATGCAGAGGAGGAATTTTGAGCTGCCTTTTTAATGCAACTATGTCATCACCTGAAAGACTATGTCAATTATGTCATATTTAGTTGATTCTGGTAAAACTGAATGTTATGAAGAAGCAATGCAGGTTGAAAGCAAGAAGAATTGGGATAGCTAAATGAGTTAGGAGAGATTCGATCAGTAGCTATCCAGAAGACGACTGTTGTTCAACAACAGAGAATGAAATGGCACGATAAATTTATCAAAACTAAGGTGTTTTGTGTTGAAAAACACATCAGAAATGGCTGGTAGGATTAAAATCCTATCGGATAGAAGCCATGTCCAAGTCCAGAGCTTGTCAGACCTTCTCCAGAGATCGCCACACCTGCAACAAGTTGGAAATTAGAAATTGGACAACAAAAAAACCAAACAAGAAACACAAAAACCTGCAATTACCTGTAAATGTAACCTTTGACCTCGAACTGGCTGAAACTACTACTAGCTCCTCCCCAAACAACAAATAGCATGAATTGAACCACCACCAAGGAAATCCTAAACCACCGACGGTCTAGAATGACCAACAATTGCAGGCGAAAAACCACAAGAAAGATAGAAACCATGTTCCAACCATGGATGCGTATCGGCAAATAATGGCGGACATCAGCTCAACCATGGCGGATGAAGCGCGCAGGTACTAGAGCCCCCCGCACCATCATCGGCAGAGGGCTTCGCCCAATAACTAGACCCAAACAGAAAAACAAGAGGGAAACAACACATCGCAGAAATGAGGCGGAAACAAGCCTTGAGACGGTGCGGAAGCGTGTTTTGAAACCTTGAAACAGTGCCGAACATGTGGCAGTCCACATCGGACACCTTTCATACGATGGCAGCCGCGGTTCACATGGTTTTAGGCGAGGTGGAGGGGAGGGCGCACAGGTAATGGCATCCCTCCCCTATTTACACAAACTTATTGGTGAGGTGATTCAAGGGAATCCTGTTGCAGTACAGAGATTGTTCATCAAGGGAAGAATAGGAGGTTGCAGCGTGAAAGAGTGGATGACAAAAGGATGGACACTAGGCTGCTAAGTGGCTTTCCCCTTGTGCACTGACATTGGTCCACATTGGGATTGATTTTTCCCGGAGACATCGCAGTCTGGTTTGGTGCGTGTTTTTTAAGGCTCATCTTTCATGCCCTGTTATGGATTCCAAAAACATATGGGAATGTTCATATTTGATGTTATTGGCATCTTTCTCCATATCGATTATTTTCTTAATAATTAAAGACACAAGGAATCCAGGAAGACATATGGTTTTCTACTTGTATCTAGCTAGTTGGGATTATGGTGTTCAGATTTTTGCGAAATAGAATCATGAAACGATTGTCCAACTCATTAACAAAGTTGTTGGTGATGGTATATGGACATTCAAAAATATTTCCTGTACACAATATGGTGGTTGATTCGCACTGAAGTGTCCCATTGGTGAACAAGCATAATAAAATGCAAACCTACAAAACCATAAAACAAATATTAGAGAACCAAGAGTGAGAAAAGACTAAAGCAAATAGATACAGGAATTTTAAATGCAGTGTCGCAAAACAATGAACTGGATGCAGCTTTTGGTGGTGCAACATGTTATGTTGTTGTGTATAGGATCTATGTTCATAAAAAAACATAGTAACAATTTCTGTAGGAAATACTGAGAGGGGGGGCAGGGAGGTGATTGAATTAGTGTTTCTTTTCAATTGTTATTTTTACCAGTTAGATCACTTATATTTAGAACACAAAATGAACAATAGAAATAAATGTTTTATTAATATAATCTTTACAATTAATCAAGTACAATATAGGTAGGGCTCCAACCCTTGATGAAGACACCCAGGCTCCAACCTGGGATGTGCCAAGCACCTACTTGGACTTTAGTGAGGCTCCAACCTCTAGGGCTTCGACCCTGTCTTATCCAAGGCACCAACCTTGAGTTTAGGAGCACCACCTCCAAGGACACCAATCCTATAACTTTGCTTTGTCAAAATATGTTTGGTTTTACTTCACGGCTCCCAAAGTCTTCTTCAACGAGCCTTATCAATCTTCAATTATCCCTTCACTTAGTCTCCACATCATGTCATCAATAACAACCTTGTTCTTCACATGAAGGCGTCACTAGAACTCTTCATGTTACCCAAAAACAACTTCTTCAAGGTCACCTCATGATGACTTCAGGCATACATCACTAGGTCAACAATATCTCTAAGAATGATTTCAAGATCAGCTACTACAAGATGTCTTCACTGCTTCAAAATATTCTCAAATAGTCAAGTTGTTTTTACAAACCTTCAAGCTATGCTTCAAGAAAGTTTTCCACAGGTTGCCCCAAGAAATCTCCACAATCTTAGATCTTCAGTGTGACTCAACAAGGCTGTCACTAGGGGGTTCGAACAGGATAGGTCTCGGATGAACCGGGATCAGAAGATGTGACACACTAAAGAAAAGAGAAAAAAATCTTATCAGAGCCATGGAAGAAGTACAAAATCTCATATTGGGGGCAGACCTATATTAGGATAATGTGGTTATATTACGAAAGAGAATGATGGTCAACAGATGAGAGTTCATTAGAATGAATGGCATCAAGATAAAAGACTAGATACAATATAACTGCGCTTCCCTCCTTGGATACCGAACAAAGGTCAATGTGATGGTGAATGACTGGTTCGGGTTTCATTTCCTTGAGGAGGATGTTAAAAACAAAATTGTTCCTTTACCCTAGGTCAAGGGGAGAAGATTTTTGGTTCTCCATAACTAGAAGGTTGGATTTGATCTTGTTATGGAGGTTCCCAAGAGGAATATCATTTGGGCTAAATTACCTAGATTTCTAATTGAATTATGGACAAAAAGGTGTGATTCGGGAAATGGCCAGTAATATTGGAAAATTATATTATGTGGATGAAGGTTGCTTGGGGTTGTTGGACAAGAAGGTTGCATGGTTCCTAATAGAGGTAGACTCATCTAGTGGGATACCTACTTCCATTGACATTGACTTATACTGGGGCACATTCTACAAAAGACAATAGGTGGATTGTTGGGAAATCCCCTTCTGATGTCTGGTTTGTCACAACAGATGACATCTCACGATCAATTGTCCTAATCAAAGCAAGGGTCCATATGGAAATCTAAGGAGGTAATACTGGAAATAAATCCTCCTGACGGATTATGCACCCAATGATGGTCTCTCCCCACAGGGATTAGCAGAATTCACTGAGGACATAACTCATTCACAACATAATAACATAATATTGATTGATGGGATGGAACAGGTACTTATTAAAAGAAATTAGAGCAGAAATTTTCCAGACACCTAAGGAACCAATGACTTGGGTACAGCCTGACTAAAATGCATAGCTGTGGCATGCCCTGGAATGTTATAGTGACTGTTGAGGAGGGTGAGGAAGATTCGTGCAACATTAATATTCCTGAGTCATAGGGACAGATTGAAGTGGAAGGACCTGATGTCACCGAGTCTGTTAAGATGAGGCAAGTCAACATAGGCTTAGAGGCGGAGCCCAAGTTTGTGCGCATAGGATATTACTGGGATGAAGATACAGTAGGAAAGGTCAATGCATTATTGCACGAGTACCATGAGTTGTTCCCAACGAAGTTTAGGAAGTTAAAAGGCATCGTGGGAGACCTAGGTGTCATGAAAATCAATTTTAAGCCCGATGTGAAGCCTGTAAAATAGCGACTGTATAGGCTCAACCCAAAGTACAAGGAGAAGGTAAAGGAGGAACTCGAGAAGATGGTCACAGCTGGCATAATCGAATTTGTGGAAGAATCTAATTGGGTGAGTCCAATGGTAGTACAGGATAAAATTACCAAGGGAGAAATAATGATCTGTGTCGGCTTAAGGAAGTTGAATGACGCATGCATACATGACCCATTTCCAACACCACTCATAGAAGAAGTTTTGGAAAATGTAGGAGGGCAAGAGGCCTACTCCTTTATAGATGGATTTTATGGGTACCATCAGATTAAAATAGCATCGAAAGATAGGAGTAAGACCACCTTCGCTACTAAGTGGGGATGCTAACATTCATTGGTGAGCTCACATTGGCTTTACAAGGTAAAGAAAGTTGCATATGGTAGTGTGGAGAAACATAAGGCTAGATTTGTGGTCCATGGATTTTCACCAGTGGAGGGGACTATGATGAGATGTTTTCTCCTGTTGCAAGGTACTCGTTCATCAAATCTTTATTGGCACTATCAGCACAAATGGGTTGGAAGATACATCAGATGGATGTGAAGACAACCTTCCTTAATGTTATGATTGAGAAAGAGATGTACATAGAGTAGCCTGAAGGTTTTGAGATGCTTGACCATGAGTCGCATGGGTGCCAACTCACAAGAGTGTTGTATTGGCTAACACAAGCACCCCGTGCTTGGTACACCAGGATAGATGACTACTTCACCGGGTTGGCCTTCACAAAGAGTGAAGCGGATGCAAACTTGTACCACATAGTGGTGGAAGTTAAAATGTTGATCATTGTACTTTATGTTAATGATCTCATACTGATAAGTGATGATCAGTTGATCAAGTCTTGCTAGGAGGACCTTGCAAGGGAGTTTGAGATGAAGGACATGGGCCTCAATGCATTACTTTCTTGGCATGGAGGTATGGCAGGGAAATGGGGAGTTTTTTGTGTCTCAGGGAAAGTATGCCAATGTGATACTTAGGAGATTCCACATGGGGAGCAGGAAAACCATGGAGACTCCTGTAGCAGGTAACTAGAGGAAGGAGGATGCTAATTTAAGGGAAGTAGTGGAAGTTATTGTTTATAGGTAGCTTGTGGGTTCACTCATGTACTTAGTGAGCACGTGACCAGATATGTGTTATGAAGTTAACCAGCTTAGTCAAGCGACGTTTAGGCCTACCAAGCTATATTGCAAGGCGGAAAAACATGTGTTGAGATACCTCAGGGGCACTTCTCAATATGAATAATGGTACAGACAAACAGAGGGAGTGAAGCTTCAAGGCTTGACCGATGCAAATTGGGTAGGGAGTCCATCTGACAGGAAGAGAACATCAGGAGGCATCTCCAGTATTAGGTCAGCGGTAGTTTCTTGGTACAACATAAAACAGAGATCGGTTGCACTCAATTTGGTAGAGGAAGAGTACATGACTTCGAGTCAAGCAGCATGTGAGGCCATTTGGATGAGGAAGATCCTGGTTATTTTGTTTGGTCAGAAGATGGTTTCAACTATGATTTACTACAATAATCAGAGTTGTATCAAACTCTCTGAAAATCCAGCTTTTCATGATCGGTCCAAGTATATTGATATCCAATATCATCATCGCAAAGATTGTGTATTGAGGCAGATTATGTTGTTAGAGTACATTCCCACGGAGGAGAAATATGCTGACATTTTGACAAAGGCATTGTCAAGATGTAAATTCGAGTTTCACAGAGGCAGGATTGAGCTAGTTGATAATCCCTTTCTTGTTGAGACAGAGCGTTGAGAAATGGCAATAAGAAATTCCAGTTTAATTTGTCCTTGAATTAAACTGAGAATTAAAATCAAATTCTATTCTCATAGAAACTTGTAAATAGTTAATTAAGTTTAATTAACTTATTTATCTTAGGAATTCCAAGTTGGAAGTCTTTTTTAGTCATGTATATGTTCTCCCTAAGTTTTATGGGTCCAGTATGAATTTAAATTGAGTTGGAAATTTGATCACTCAGTTTACTGTGTTAAGTTTAGTTAAATTGGTTCCAAACTGTTTGTGGAACTAATAGAGAGTTAGCAGTCAGTTGTTGCACTAATTCATCCACAAGTGTCACTCTTGTTAACTGAAGATTCCCTCTTCAAAAACTCATGCATGCCGATTTTGAGAGAGACCCAATTGAGACTAGAGTGCAGGGACAATGTACTATCACTTGTATTATTTACTGGAGTATAAATATCATGCATGCATCAAAGATTGATTCTATGTTTGGATTGCATAGTTTTGGAAGCATGAATTCCCTTTAAATATGAGTTATTCATCCTAGCAATCACGCAAGAGATTAAGTGCTTGGAGAGCTACATAATTGGCTAAGTGTTGGCCAAGAGCTAGCTTGTGAGCTGAGAGATTTGAGCATACTTGTGTGGAATTTTTCTAGTGAGAACAAGCTTTGTTTCTTCACTCATATTTATGATATATGCAATACAGATAGCAAGGTTTTGAGAAGTGGCTTTCCCCATATACATCTTGTGTTATGTGCCATTAATTTATCGTCTTCTTATTCATATTGTTTTCATTGATCTATTGGTTTTTGTTATTGAAAGTAGAAGTAGATTTTTGTCCTGTGCTTTAGTACATTGCACGATCTTGTGAAAATCCACATCCACGGGGTCTTCAATAATATGCTCTTCTTCAAAATTTTCCTGCAATACTCAGTGGCCATTACTTGGAACAATTTCACTATCTAAAGCCTTTATGCATGCAAATTCAAAACTTTGATTTTCACAAAATTCTTGAAATAATAATTCAAAAAATGAATGGGCTAAAGAACAACTCAAAAAAATATCTTGATATTCTTCTTGGTTACTTAACAATCGACAAGGCTGTTGAATATACCCATTAGACTCAGCAGAAAATACATGAGATTCATCATCAAGAGTACAATCTGCTTCATTTTCAGAAAAAGAAGAAACCTTTGTTCACTAGATTTTTTCCTGAAAACAAACTAAGTCTCCATCTGTTTTCAGACTCACAACTAGCTAAAGGAGGAGAACTTTGACTTCATAAATAATCCAATTAATCTTCTATTGGATGATAAAAAATTGAGAAGGATATTGCAATATTTGACTGAAAGAGTCTTCAATGTAACAAGTAACAAAGTCCTCAACTATATCAGAAGGTTGTTGCCAAGTTACGCTAGCTTCAACTTGCTTTCTTGCTTTCTTAGCGATCTTATAATTTTCTCTTAGCAATTCAAATGTAGCCTAACATAAAGGTAGAGAGTTACCATCAAAAAATGCATTGTTTTCTTCATGTTCAATGTCAAAATTATAAGACTGCTCACCTAAATCAAAACTTTCATCATATTATTAAGGATGATTGCTTTCCTTAAATTGTTGAAATTGAACATCCTCTTACTGAGAACATGAAACTAGATGCTCTTTAGCACTCTATTCAAATGAATAAATAAAACAATTAGTGTATAACTCCTTGAGAGAAAAATAACCAATCTCCCCTTTTTTTGCCCATTTTGCTTGGCAAGCAGGCTTTCTTAATTGTTTTCAGACAACAGGTTCATTTTGCAAGGTGAATGCTTCCATCATCCTTT
This sequence comes from Pinus taeda, assembly GCA_000404065.3. Lineage (NCBI taxonomy): Eukaryota > Viridiplantae > Streptophyta > Pinopsida > Pinales > Pinaceae > Pinus > Pinus taeda. Next base: position 10,936 of record APFE030846923.1, read on the forward strand.
CCATGGTTTTTGTCACTCTTTCCAGATTATGGTCTGACAATGGAGAAATATCCTCCTTCACGGCTTCTTTCCTTTCAGCTTCCACACTGGCCTTTTTTATCAATAGATTGGTTTCTACATCAACCATGAACTTTCGTGTGTCCTCCAAAGTGGCAAGGTTCCTCTCTCTGAGCTGATAAGCAACATGGGCCTCAAAACCATCTTGAAATGAAGCATAACCAATCTAGGAGGAGGTTTTATATCTGAAGGTATGGCATTAAAAACTTTGTTAAATCTGGTTGAGAATCCTTGGACTATCTCGCCAGGCTGCCTCTTTAGGTTCCGATATTCATCCATAATCTGAAAAGGGTTCACTTTGACCTCCCATTTTCCAATGAAAACATGTTCAAACTATTGGAAAGAAGGAATACTTCTAGTTTCTAGGATTTTATACCATGTCCTGACTTATCCTCTAAGGCGTTGAGAAAACAACCTTAATTTCACGTCCTCAGAATCAACTTCCTCCATATCCATAAAAACGATAATTCTGTCTGCATGCTGTCAAACTATGACTTTGCCTGCACTATAAAATTTAGGAATCCTTTGCCCATAATTCTATGGTAATTCATACAAAGCAGCTAGCAGATGTAATAGGGCATACGGGGCAGCAAAGAGGACTGATGTTTGAAAGGAAACTATATCAATTGGGCTATGATTATCAATTGGACATTGTTCAGGAAAACTCGTACAAACAAGAGATACACTTGAAACTTCAGGAGAATGATGTACATCTCTTAAAGAAGACTCACGTGGATATTTATAGTCTACATTCGGGTTTAACAGATAAAATAAAATCCCTTTGATATACTCAGGAAAAAACAGGAGGCAATTGATACAATATAAAATTATATCCTACAAAAAATTCAAGTTGAAGTACCTGACCCTCACAAGATATTTTTCTATCATTCCTTGATGAAGTTTGTCCTTCTGTAAATATATTTTGAAGTCTTGGAGTCACCAGGTGAATGATTTCATCCTTCCTTTGTCTGACTATTGTCCACCATCAACAATCAAATCTTAAACTTTAGAGATCTTTCCTAGAGAAGATTAAAAAAAAAATTAGTTCCTTGGCAACGATGCCAAAAATGTTAGCACTCTGTAAATCCCTTAAGGCTGAGAAAAGGGATATTAGAGGTAACGAAAAACCACTTGTAGGCTAAGGTCCATTCCCCCTAACCTTGGAGAGGGCTCTCTCACTAGATCAACTATAAGTCAAAACAACTGATAGGATATGGATTTGAGACTAGTTATTAAGCTTAGAGGTATATAACATAAGGTTTGATGAAAATTGTTGGGAGTGGAGGCCACTAAAGTATAGGATTATAGAAAATTAGGGCATGCATGATCTATCTAGATAACAAAGGAAAGGTAGGCACATATTTCAAGTCAGTTATCAATTGTAGTATAGTGAAGAATGATGGAAACACAAAAATATTCAGTCAGATGCAATAGAGCATATAATTATGAATTATGCTACACAAATTATAACCAAATATTCAGAAGAACCATGACAAAGAAACAAAGAATTATATCATGTATGAGATCCACAATTATCATGAACATCTAAGGATGAATTCAAGATAAGAGTTTCATAAATGAATATTAGATTAACATTGAGGAATCATAGACTTGAAACCACACACCACATGAATCTCTTAAAAATAATAACCAAAGTATGCTCTGAGATTTTATTAAAATGTTTTGATATAGGAAGAACATTAACTCAAAAATTCTCCATTCTCTATTACATTGTATATTTAGCCTTTAAATACTATTTTGGCCAAGGGCCAGATACATTGCATTCATCCACCTAAGTGGATCAAAGGTGCATTCTATCATTGTTTCTAACAGAAACAAAAATATTAAGGAAAATTATAGGAACAACATTACCTCAGAAAACCATATTCATCCTCATATGCTCGTAGCCCTTTGGAAAATCCTGAACTACCTACTATGATGCTAAAATCCTATTAAAAATCCTTCAGATGCCTTAGCGATCTATTTCAATCTTATCGAGTTAATTATGAATATTCAAAGCCATAAAACATGGTGGAGTATAGGCTGTGACTATAGGCTTAGTCTTCTGAGGCTAAACCCTTTAGCTGGGGACATGGGGACGATTCTTTGAAATACTGCCACAACATATGTGCCTAGGAATTTTATAATATCAGAGCTTTTCTAATCGATGGTTTCTATTCGGGGGATGTAACTTTGGTGCACAACATTTTACTTTCACTAATTGTCGATCGTCGATCACCTACTATGTTTATCCCTTATTTCTATGAATCTTCACGCAACAATAGGCCAGCCCCCATATCGGAGCCCCTTAATCGGAGGTTTTCAATCGACGATTTCACTTAGATGCACAATACACCTTAACCTGCAATCATCAATCTTTGATACATGATGTCATTACTACCATGTGCATCATGTGAGTGGTGACATGTGTCACCCTTTTTTAGCCTTTTGTGACCCCTGAAAATGCCAAAACTACCTGCCACATGTCCATTGTACTGCTACATCATGATGACATCAGCCACCACATGGCCTTCATCAGAACCAATCACAACCCACCATGTGTACCTTATCATATCCAATAGTTGTTCACCCTGTGTATTTTATCAAATACAGTATTTTGCTCCCATGTGTCTCTTATTGGATCCATTCTCTGTTTTCAGAGTGTCTCTTATCAGATCCAGTATTTGTTGACCGTGTGTCCCTTTGGAGGAGAGAGAAAAGGCTTGACCTATCCTAGTTTTGCCGTGAAATCCTTTACTAATTTGTAATCAACCCTCCCCGACACTTTAACACTAGCGGCATATTCCCGACGATTTAATCACATATCGCAACATCGCATATCAGGAATTTTTTAAGTTCGACAGTTTGAAACCATTGATCATTGATTGTTGATATGCCTAGACCCATTAACTGCTGATATGACCATGCACCTCTGATTGCCGATCTCCGATATCGCTTGCTGATGTGCCTAATTGGTGATCGCAGTTCATTGATATTATCATTATTGTGAAGTGTTTCGAAACCTCTGATTCACCGATATGAGATATTGACGATCATTGATTGCTAACCTTGCTCCAACCTCCACTATTGCTCTCTCCAAACCTCCGATATGTGGGATCCGAGATTTTATACTTAGGGCAAATTTCTCCTTGTTTTCTGATTTTCAAAGGGGAACTTCAATCTACTCTAAATTTTGATCCACAAGTCAGTTTGAAGAAATGAATATACCATTGGAAAGATGCTTCTGAGAAATTTATCATGAAAACACATGCAAGATCATTTTATAGAAGCTTAAAAAGCAAAAAAGTTCCCAGCCTTAGACTAGTTTGACCACGGGACTTCAAGGACTGAATGACATCTTTGACAACTAAACCTTTAGGCTATGAAACCTAGTGATTCATAGGCTAAACTGACCAAAATGAATAGTAAGAGGCCAACACCATTGATTCCTATTATGGGACCCTAACAGGACCCTTCCCATAGAGGGGGATTTCCAAACCCTGTTTGCATATCTCCTTCACTAGGTGTTTTCAATAAATAATTTATTCAATTAAAGTCTTTCCATTTGGGTTATTACATTGGATAACTTTACTACTTCTTTCTATTCTAGGTTGTATATGTTTTTTTACAGGTTTTTACATTTTTATTGCAAATATGAATCGTAAGTAGCCATCAAATAATTGTTAGGGTCGCTTCTCACCTAGTGACTTAAGTGAAGTGTTTTTTGTACACCTTCCAAGAAATCACACACTAACAAATGGTGAATCCATTGGTCTAATAACAATGTTCTTAGGTGACTAAAGTTTCAATAAATTTTAGTGTTTTCTATAGCTATTTTTAGTCTCTCAATCTCTATTTGTAGTATTATTTATTTTGTTGTCAAATTTTCAAATTCTAGTGGTTTTCTGGTTCTTTCCATAGGTCACAGGTACCAGCCGAGTAGGAGACAACAAAATTTGTGCAATATATGTCGACTAGGAATCCCGGGTAAAAAAAAAAAAAAATTGTTTTCCACTTTTCCAGGTCAATACCTACGTTTTGGTATTTTTCTGGAAAATTTTCAATTTTTTTTAGAATTGCCAAGAGTGTTGTCTACAGACTGGGTAGGGTACTTCACCTCTATTTTCAGTCTCCCCTAGACCTAGATACACTCAATTTTTCTCTTTATAGCCTCTTAGAACATTCCAATACACTTTATTTGCTATTGTTTATTCAAGTCAGGTTTAATCCATTGAAAATTGAATCGAATTTGAGCCAAAAACACCTTAAGAATCGCTCCCTGTAATCATCGCACTGTCCTTAACTGTGTCCTACTATGCATTACAGCTCCCGCATGGACAAAGTTCTATGCATCGCACTTGGTCCCTCTTTAGGGTGCGATGATCTCTTGAAGATCAGTTTCCCATCTAGGAGCTAAAGTTTTTGTTAATTTTCAGTATTTTTTGGATTGCTTGGTGGATATAAATGATGTATCATTTCTGAAGTCAACCTCTCATTTCCTTAGTTTGGCCTCACATAGACTGGATTGTTGATTTTTTTTTTGTATTTGTTTATCATTTGCAATTTATTGTCGAAAAGTAGTTTTGATTGATTGTCGTGTCGAATTGAAAAGTGTCGTAAAGTTGTCATTTTCGTCAAAAAGTGAAGTGTCGTAAAGTCTTCCTTCATAAGATAATTGATCAATCTATTTTTGTGCATTCGATTTGGTTTCTTATTCAAAGTTTTGAAAAGCATCATTTCTTCAAAATTGAAAGTGTCGTACAAGTCTTCTTTTTTTTCTTTGAAAGAAATTGTAGCAATCTTCATTTTGTGTGAAAATAATTCTGAATCGTTTTTCATTTGTTTTTCTTATTGCATCATTCACATTAAGGAAAACTGGAAAAAATAAAAAAAAAA
>APFE030846926.1:0-10547 GCA_000404065.3 Pinus taeda
TTCATCCTCGGTATATATAACTTTTTCCATAGGAATAGTTTATTCACCAAAGACTTAGATTGGTACAAAGTCCCTAACTTGACCCACAAAGCCTTAGTCATAGCTTCCCTTGATACATTCAGCAATATTGAATCTGAGACACACAATCGTATTGTGCTCTTTGCCTTCCAATCCAACTTCTTCGATTCTTCATCGGACACTCCCATTGGTTTAATACCCAGATCTACTGTGATCCACTGATCCTTATCTACCAACAGATCCCCCATCCTAAGTTTCCATAACTCAAAACTCTGACCATTAAATTATCGATCTCTATCTTTCCACTACTCACCATCTTCTTTCACCACCAGAATTGATCTCGCAGATCTCCCACTAAACATGGTCTACCACAGGCCCGAGTGAAACCCCTTAGCAACAAAGGTATCCCCTTGAAGCCAAAACAACTCCAATACCAAATGTAGGTTTTAACCCCGTACAGAAATTACTTGCATACAAATTCTAAAACACAGAAAATAAATAATGCTAGAGCATAACACATTCAACTCATATACACAAAGATTTTCCCCTTGATCCCAAAACCAGGACTACCAGATTGATTTTTCATTATTTTCTTTTCAATGATACAATACATATATATACATGTCGAAGCATCCAATACCATGGACTGAAAAACCATTGTGCCCAAAACCATGTGCTAAAACCATGCACAAAACCATAGGTAGGTTCGTCCCACCTAATATAGGGTACCAAAAAAAAATTCCCCAGGGTGCTGCCCCGAACCCCGTATAGTGGGGCTACCCGCCCCCTCAAACCCCCTATGAACCCCCCAGTTAACTAAGGGGGCTAGTTGTGGAAAGAATATAACACAACCCAACATAGCCCCAAATAGGAGTAGCAGGACTAGTTGTGGGTAGAGACAGATGAAGATGAAGTGGCAGAGAGAGATACAGTGTAGAATTCCTAGGAAAGTGCGAGAGGCATAGGAGTGTTGCACTAGTGCAGGATGGCACAAAGAGGTTTGCAATGGTGTGAGATGTAGGGATTTGTTGCAAAAGCACAGAGGTCAAAGAGGGAGAACTTGTCAGCGGCAAAGGAAGCTTCTGCATCAGGAGTACTCTAGCCTGACAAAGAGGTCAGAGTTGGGAGATCAATTACTTACTTCTTGAGTTGTAATGCAGCAGTTGGCAGTGGTAGTGCTATGGGTAGCACAATGCAGCACAGATGCAGAGGGATTTGTCGTACAAATGCAACAATGGAAGTGGCAAATTTGTGGGAAGTAGTACATGATGTAGCAGTGCAGAGGATGTTGGGCAGCAGGCCTAGCATTAGGATAGGGACCGATGCCAATTGATCAAAATGATGCTCAATGAGGAGTATTACTAGAGCACAATCATTGCTAAGATGGATTATTGATTTGGGGTAGCATCGGATGTGCTCTAGACACAAATATTGGTGGAGAGACTAAGGCACATGAGATCTCCAATACCCAAAAAGGGTTTGGGAAGATTCTAAACAGTTTGGGAGATATTAAAATAATTAATATTTTTAATGGAGTCCCTAAGTCTAAACTTAGGGAAATTAAAATATTAATATGAATTAATATAAAAATGTGTTAGAATGGTCCAAAAGACATGGATCAAGCCAAATCTAATCTTAGTCGTCGATTAGGGACTTAATCTCAGTCGTTGATTTGTCAACGAGAAAAGTATAAGAGGAGGCTTGAGGGTCACTTGGAGAATACACCAAAGTGATCAGTCATTCTATTCTCTGGAGCAGGGTTTGCTAAGAGAGATAGAATCAGTGATCAATTGCAGTGAGGGGTAGTGAATATCAGGTAGAGAGGCAGGGACAGTGCTGAGAAACCAGCGCAGAAGCAAAGAGAAGTAGATACAGAGCCAGAGGGAGCCACGCAGAGGGAAGAATTTGAAACTGCTAGGAACAGCCGAAACTGTCAGGAACTGCCGGAACTGCCAAGAAAGCTGACACAGAGGGAAAAATTTGGAACTGTCAGGAACAACGAGAACTTCTGGGAAAGCTAACGTAGAGGGTAGAATCCAGAACTACCGGGAACAGTCGAAACTACCTAGAACTGCCAGAACAGCTGGGAAAGCTAACGCGGAGGGCAAAAGCCAGAACTACCAGGAACTACCAGGAAAGCTGACTCATAGGCCAGTAGGGCTAACACTGATCTTCAAATTGTGCTAGAGAGGGATTTCATGGAGTAGGCTTTCTGAATACTTGTTTCCGAAGAGAGGTATTGCTGCTAGATTTTTTTACCTCTGTTGAGGTATCCAATTTGGCACCTAGTGTACTCAGAAAAGGACTGCTTAGTAATAAAACCCTCATATAGTTGCACCGGTTTTCCTGCATTGGATTTTTCCGGGGACATTAGTCCAAAAATAACGATGTCATTTGTATGCTTGTTTATGTTTCCTTCAGTTGATGATCTGTAATGTGTTGAGCTTGCACTTGTATTTATTTTCAGTATTTACATGGTAAATAACTTGTTAATTAATAGAACAAGTAGGTAGGAATAAATCAGTAAAGTGCATGGAGGGTTTCTAACGTGTCAGAGTTATAAGTTACAATGGTCACCATGCACACCGGTGCTCTTGTGGTTGGAGAAATCTCCTCTATCACAAGAGGATCTCCTAGGAATGTCCCTAGGAGTGTTGACAACTTAAATTGGCCTGGGCTGAGTTTGTGTAAGTGGTGATCCATTCATGAGAAAATGAGACGAATCGTAGCACACCATCGAGTGCAGGTAATGCCTTCTTCTCATAATATGTGAGTTAATCTAGTGTAATGAATCTTCTGTCAGGGGGGAACATTATTAACCTGAACACAAATAAGGTGATTGCTAACATCTCATACATGTAACTTCAACCTAGGAGGATATTGTAATCCAACTAAGTGTATAATACTTCGATATCTATTAGCATAGTTTTATCGACCAGTTGTACTGGCACGCCTTCGTATAGGCCTACAGGGGCTGATAGGCGTCCGTCATATGCTCTAAGCGTGATGTCAAAAGGTTTGAGTTCGGGGGATCCCAGTTTTTACTAAACATATTTGGACATGATACATGTGGATTCCCCTTTGTCGACAATGCAACGATGGATGGTGATGTTTTGGATTGATACTGGATTTTGGAAAGCAATAGTTGATGGTAGTCATGGGGTATTTTTATCCAAGTCAAAGAACATTAGGTGAGAATCAGAAGGGTCGATTGCACCTAGAGCGGAAAGTAAGGATTTCTATTGGTTTGGGCATTATTACAAGTCGTCTAATGCTGACATAGTTGATGGTGATCATGCTAAGCCGTTGATTATGTTGTAGATATGAGTAGCTTTTGAGTTATGTGCTACTCATCATAAAGGTCCTTTGACCATCTTTAGTATGGGTTATATAGGAAGTCAAGGAATGGTCAATGATGTTGTAGGTGTAGTCGTGGTCGAGGTGGACAGGTTGGTTATGGGGGAGATTCATAACTTCTATTTCACATTTGAAGGAGAATGTCTTCTCCTTTCATGAAATTTTCGTGATTATAATTATCATCGGGGTTCCCTCTAGAAGGTTGTGGATGGGATGTTTGTTTCTAAGTGTTAACCACTCCCTGATGGGAGAAAGGGTCCCATATTACTTAATTTTTTTTCCCTCCCTGTCCCCTATTTTCCTGTATCCTTTTCAACTCAGGGAGTTGAGGACAATGATGGGTATAATGACCATATTCCCTGCAAATGGCACACGACTAATTAGTCCATAAAATTGTGTTCTTGTTTTGCCTCTTTGGGTTATTATAGGTCGGCCCCTGATTTTGATTTTATTTAGGGTTTCCCCTTGGCAGTGCCAGTAGGGGTTGATGCTAGTTGTTTCCCCCCTGTTTAGGCTCTCCTTTTGGTTTTCTCTTTTATTTTTTCTTAGCAACATTAGGTGGGTTAGCTGGGTTCATCTGCTCCTCTAATTTTTGTTGTTAAGCGAGAGAAGGTTGCACTAGATTAACCCTTGTGTTATTTTTCACTGGTGGGTGATTTTGTTGTTGGGCAAGGAAATGAGAATATTAGTTTCCTTGTTCCTGATTGATATATGGATTCTGGGAAGAGGACATTATGTTTGTATTCCTAAAGGAGTATTTGTTTCCCTGTGGGGGAGGATATGGGCCTCCATGTGGGGGTTGATATTGATCAACCCCACTAATCGGATTCTACATCAATGTGGGTTGATCAGGGCAGTATCCTGTATGTTGTAGTGGTGGTGTGTTTTGCATAGCCTCAAATTCTTGGCCACTGAATGAGTATCCAGGGTATTGGTAGGTGTTGTTGAGTTAGTTTTTGGTTATGGACCCAATCAATCCATCAACAACATTGGATGTGCCTAGTGTATCTTTATATGTCTTCAAGAGCGGGGTGTCTAGAAGCACATGATAGATATATCCAGACTGGGTGTATGTAAGCTCTAAATGTTGATCTTTTCTAATGGCATCTTCTTTGTTATGTGAGGATGAATTTTCCACTTTTTTTGAAATTTCTGATGTGAGGGGTCTCAAAAATAAGTCGAGGAGGACTTTGTCTTCAATATGTGTTTTACACAAGCTACGATGTTTTCACCATTCATGTATATGATTGATATATGGGTAGCAAGTGTTTATTTGAAGTGGGTGAGGAGTTCCGGGCCTGAATCATGACGAATCGGGAGATGGAAGAATGTGAGGAAAGTTGTAGTTAGGGAGCAAAAGTTTGCATGTGGCATAGAAGGTTGGTAAATGTATCATTTCACTGCAGGCACGGCAAGGGTGCATTGAAATATTCATAATTGAATAGTATCATTTGTGATACTATTATATGAATGCCATAGGTGAAAAGTCATGACACGGTTTCTTGGGTCTTCTCCTTATTTACCTTCAAATCTTGAAATATATAAAGGGAGTTTGGTAGGCATGGATAGCCAATTATATCTATGAGCAATCGGGTCATTCGTTATCTTACTTAAATCTGATAAGCGTAAAGAAGCTAAGAATGAGATCTGCAAGTGGGGAAGTGTCAGAAGAACTACCTTGATAGATGTCTCGTGGATTGTCTAAAGGAGTGGTATGTGGGCTCCCCAAATGAGTAGTGTGTGGGGACCCTTGTGGGGTCATGAAGGGTGTGCTTTGATGGGGATGGGTCTCAAGCAAAGATGCATCAATAAAGGAAGATCCTATAATGTTTCTTACGTGATGTCCTCTACGCATAAATGGCGGGAGCCCTGACATACCTCCCGGTAATGGGAGGAGGTTTAAGAAGCGTCTAGATAGACGAGTAGCCGTGGGGTCCCATATGACGTCGATGATGAGGGACGGATATGATTCTTCAAAGAAAATAAATCACATACATAAACCAAAGTGAAAAATAAAAATATTACTTTCCCTCTAACTTTAGCCTACGTGATCAATCCAACAAAAAATGTTTTCATTTGTTTTTACATATGAAAAAATATCCTCAAAAGACCTCTTCTTCTTGACACTCTCAAAGTAACTGGGCCTTGTGGAGATATCTTATGACAGGTCCTGGGGCAATTTTCCGAAAGAACTAATGATGCCTTCCAGTAGCTGAAGAATCAACCAAGGTAAGGGAAATGAGGCTCAAGTGTTGCCCGTGCCATCACCTATAAGGAAAGGATGCCCTACATTTTAGCCACTAAATTACCTTTATCCCACGTGATCATTCGAATCTTTAGCTTCTTGGTATTCAGTTACCTATATCGAACATTAGATGGGTCGGGTAGCCCCAAAGAGTATTGCATGCATTGGACTTAAGTTGAACCCCTTCTAAATCGAGTCTCTGCCATTATCAGGTATTTTTTCCGTTGGATGATTGAAAGATTTTAAGCTCCCTAAAATTTCAATAGCTATGTTTCAGATATATATCACGACCATGGTGGCTTATGAGATGCCTACCCCCAATGGTCCTAACCTGAACTTTAATTTTTTTGGTGGCCCCTGTGGGTAATTTAGTTGGTTCAAGTTATGGTTGCTTTTAAGGATCTTACTTTTGTTTAGGGTGTGACATGTAAGTTAAAATAAACTAAGTATCAAAATCTCCAAAATTGGATGCCTCCTAATGTAAATTTTATAGAAGCTTAGTGTGTGATGTGAAATTGTGTGCAAGTGATGAAGTGAGCATGTAAAGTGTGAGAAGATGTGGATATTTGGCAATCCATTCCAATATTCCCCTACTTATACTAGATTACAATTATTCCTTGCACGAGAAAGAAGTGATATGTGGATAATGGGTCGCTTACTCTTTTTCCTATCACTATGTGAATTTTAAAATAGGGAGATGGAAATTCAAATGCTTTAAGAAAGTTTTTATATGCAAAACCTCGATTTGTCTAAGAGATGCAAGGGAAGTAGAGATTACTTCATTTCTATAATAACACTTGCTCCTAGTCCCCTAAAATGAAAGAAATGAATGCTTTGGTTGGTAACAAGATTAGTGGATGATGGGCCACTTACTCCTTTACTAATTAGGCTATGTGAGAATTGACAACGAAAGTAAAGATAGTCTAATTACCCAGCTAATTATGATTAGTAGAAAAATAAATAATCTATATTGATAGTAGTATTGTCTTTCGGATTACATAACAATGTAAACTTTGAAACGGGAACTAATATGATTACTCGTTTCATTGAGGTAGAAAAAAAAATCAAATGATTTTGAAAAGTTGTGATGTAGAATACACATATTGTTTTTTAGCATAGTTTTTGACACTTTAAATTATTTATGTACATTACCTTTTAGAATGTTAGTGATTTGCACGTTGATTTTAAAAATTGTTGATTTTGCATCACGTCATTTTTTTAAAAGACTTATATTTTATCTTTAAATTTTCTAATGAATTAAATGTGAATAATTATTTTCTAAATTTAGCAATTTTTGAAGTGGTCTTCTTATTCAGATTTTTATTTTTTTCTTTTTATTTTTATTTTGTAGTGAGGTCTTTCTTTTTTTGCATAGTTAAAGAAGGTCGATATTTTAAATTTTCGATATTCTACATATTTATATATTGCTAATTAATTTTTCAATGCACATCAAATAATTGTCTCTAAAAAAAAATTGGCATAAAAATAAACATTTTGAACATAAATATAACTAAAAAATTATACATTTTGATTAATTTTTGCTAGAAATGACATGTCAAAATCACAATTTTTATAGGAAAATTTTAACAAAAAATGGTTAAATAATAGTTCTTTTATGAATTTCATGTCAAAAATTAATAATCACAGTTTAAAAAAAATTATCCACATGAAGATTAAAGCGAAAATCAAATAATACAAATATTGAACATATAACAACATTAATTGAATACTTATTCTTCTCATAAAATGTGAAAGTCAAAACATTACTAGTATAACTAATTAATAGTTACAAAAAATAAGCTTCATTTCCAAGCATAGCTTAAATTTAATCAATAACATCACGTAATCCAAACTCTTCATCCTCTAGAGTTTCATCGTTGTCTTCTTCCACAATAATTTTTGCTTCATGTTCCTCATTTTCCTCTTCTAATGGATCTTTGATGTCTGCAAATCTCCCAATGTATGTCTTTCCAATCATTCCATGTAATGGTGGTTGACGTTCCTTTGCCTTTTTTTCCACGCGTGATTCATTAAAATCTCATTTCCTCAACCCAATTTCTTGCATTTCATCTGGGAGAAATTGAAGAGCATTAATTATTTGTTGGATAAATTTTCACTGTATGGGATCTTTTTCAATAGCAATGCAATTTCTTCATTTTTGTAGGCAACTTACCTGAGCCTAAAAATAAATCCAAAACTTAATCCCCTTCATTTGAACATAATTCTATAAGATATTTAATCAATAACTGTGGTTTTTTATAAATGTTAACTATCTCTCCTTTTGCTTCTTTATCTTCATATGTTAGTTTTTCACAACAACGTCACAAACCAATACTTGGCAATGACTCTTTCCATCTACTCGATTAAGAAGCATATACATATAGCTATCATCTTTTGTCCAACTATCAATATGGATGAACTCACAATCATTTATAATTGGTTGATCTTCACGGTTAAGAAGATTTGACTTTTTCCTGTAACATGAAATAGTGAAAGTTTAATTAACTTGTACATAAATGATTTTTTTTTAACATTAATCAAACATACAATTTCAACGTCTTACCATGTAAGTTGCATCCTTGAGTTTGTTTTCCCCTTAAATCTTGTCAATAACATTGCCAATTGTGTGTCTAAATGAAATGTCACAAATCTCAATAATGGTGATGAATTGACTTCTACAAATCCCACAACCACTTTACTAAGAGCTTGATAAGTATAAGGGTCACTATCATAGTCAATATTTGGGATATTGAAACGATGGGGAGTATCTGCAATAACTAGGTAATAATCTCTTTTAGGTATGAGTTTAGGAATGTCTTCATAGTCACCTTGTATTACTTGATATTGAATAGTGTCAAGCCCATTCCAAATGAAATAAGTAAGAGTTGGATCAAGTTCAATATTACTAAGACGCTGCTTTCTCAGTCTTTCGATATTAAATTTTTCAATAAAGCTTCTGAAACTATCTCGTGCTCCATTTGCATCCTTCCTCATATTTAATAAAATAAACAAATATATGTATAAGTTATAAAATAAAAATAGTATACAAATGAATAAAAATGAATGTATAAATTAACATACATTTTAAATGCAAGATAAAAATATTTTAGTGTTGATGTAGAACTTGAATCTAGGTAGTTGCGTACAACATCATCCCAACTATCTTCATTCAACAATTTAACTATCTGTTCTTGCATTTTCATGTAAACTTTGTGATTGAGTAGATAAAGTAAAAAAAATTTAATGATATGTATAACAAATACTACCAAGAACAATATGTTATATTTAAAAGAAAGTTATAATCTAAAAATAAGTAAAATTTATTCAACAAACTTATTTTTGAAATTCATCATACATTTCGTTCAATGATAATTCCCCTGACTTCACATAAGATAATATTGCTTTGATAATTTTTTCAACCTTCACTCCTTGCAATGCTCTCAAAGGTGTGATAGTCATATCTTCTGGAAGTTGCTTCATTTCAGGACCTGATTTATTGTTGCTACATAACAATGGTTTAGACCTTTTGACCTTCTATTTTTTAATGCCAATGTTCTCCCACATGCTAAAAATCTCATTAATCAATTCCCATATCTCTCCAGCTCTAAATTCCAAATGGAAAATGTTATCAATACTTCTGAATATATCAAAATTTACTCTGCAAACCTTTAGATTTATTTTCTCCTCAATTTGATAGCTTATTTCCATATAAAATTCCTTTCAAAATTATAGAGTAACATTTATCTTATCCCCACCACATTTTTCTTCAAATTCATTATGAATAAATCTAACCCTTTGGATGAAAGTCATAGACATCCTATATTCATTATCTATATTATGATCACATGCCAATAACTTTGCTTTTGTATCTGATAAACTAGCGTAAATGATAGATTTCATTGTTTCAAAACTTGGGTTATTGGGATATTCCTCCATCAATTGCCTTCGAGCTTCTATAGAATGGTTCCCCCCTAGCACATAATAATTGTATTAAAAACATTTTGACTTATCAAATTCTTCTTTGTTGGGAACTTGATCTGGATCAACAAGAAGCACATAATTAACCACAAGAACATACGGATTGTACCTCATCAATGTCTTCAAATTGTGAACATGAAGGTATTGTGGCTTTTTGATATGATATTTAAATTATCCTTCACTTGGCTTATAGATTTGTCTCACATTAAGTTGAAATGTATGACCACCCTCATTTGAGTTTTCCTTTGTCAAGTTATGTCAAATGGAATTTTGTTTTGTTTTAATAATGCCAACCTCTAAATTAGCTCCTAGTATAATGATTTCCCTTCTTTCTTTTGAATCTTCACTAGGATATTCACTATTGGCATTGACTATCAAAGAATGATCAACATTCATTTTCTTCCTCCTAACATCATCATCATTAACTAGAACATAGACATTCTTTGCCATTGTTAATTTTGGTCTTTTATGGCTCTTCTCCTTTCTAACATTAGTTCTAATGTCATCCTCAGTAATGGCAACATAGTCTTCAGTGTCAGTTTCAACTTTCTTATCTTCAAAAGTAACATGTCTACCTTTGCTATATTTATCTGTTAAAGACATTTTTTTGTTATCCCTTGGATGTAGTTTTGTAGCATCATTGTTACACAAAAATATCGTCACCTTGATTATTTGCAGTCGGTGTAGGCCTATCATCACCTATACCAGCTTCCTAAGCAAGTCTTAAACCTCAGCTCTTCAAAACAAGCTTGAGAAAAGAGAAAAAGACATCAAAAAAGCAATATAACTCTGGTTCCGCACTTTCTCTTACTTTTTCCTGCGGGCCCGCACCTTTTGTTCATGGTATCTGCGTACTTATACGCTCTGTATGTAAAGGGGAGGGTGCGTACCCCTGTAAAAGTCAAAAGGCGCAATTTTTATCTTAAAAAACTCATCTTGGGTTGATTCT
>APFE030846926.1:22316-34132 GCA_000404065.3 Pinus taeda
TTTTCTTTTCTTTTTAATATTTTTTAGTCATATTTTTTTCTATAATGTCATGTTTGAAATATTTTGAAAACTTATTTTTTTTGTAGTCATAATCTCTGGTTTTAATTCCATGATTGAAAATTTGTAAATATTTTAATGTTTTTCTAAGCCATGAATATTTTATCTTTAATACTATGGCTGAACACAGTTATAAGTATTTTTTCTCAAGTTCATGCTTGAAAATTGTTGGAAATTTAAAGATTTTCAGAGTCATGATATTTTACTTTTAACGTCATTATTAAAAAATGTGGAAAATTAACCCTGTAAATAAAAATAAAAATACATTATTCTAGCATCAACATTTTTTCTCAATGTATATTTTGCACACAAAAATTTGGTTTTTACTGCCATTTTTAAAAAAATGTTGAAAATGTACCCAAAAAAAATGTTTTTCCAGCATCAACAATGTTCGTTTTCAACCTGTTTTTTCATGTTTTTTAGGGGTTTTTGGACTAGAGTACCCATTTTGAGGTAATAGTTTACGTTTGATCAGTAACTACATTTATTTATGAGAAGGAAGTGTTGGAAATACTAAATGCACTTAATAAATTATGACCTTACCTAATGGAAAGACACTTCAAGGTAAAAACAGAGCATGACAGTCTTAAATACTTTTTAGAAACAAAAGTTATTTTCAGAAGAGCAGCAAAAATTGGTCACAAAGATGTTGGCTTATGACTTTGAAATCATCTACAGAAAATGGAAGCAAAATGTTGTTATAGATGCACTCTCAAAAAAGGATGAGGATGTGGAAACATTGCTTTGTGTCATTTCTATTATCCAACTAGATTAAATAAACGAAGCAAGGGATGAATGGAAGAATGATGAAGAAGTGTGGGCACTCATTCAAAATTTACAACAAGATCTCAATACATCTGATACATTTAGCTAGAAAAATTATTCGTTATGGTAAAAAAATCGCTTATACCTCTATAAGAATTCCCAACTCCAACAAAAGATTCTTATGGAATTGCACTCCTCTCCCTTCAAAGGGCACTCAAGATTTTTAAGAACTTAGCACAGGGTTAAGAAGGAATTTTTTGGGATGGCCTTAAATCTGATATTCAAAATTTTGTGGTGAAATGTTTCGTTTGCCAACAAAATAAGGTTGAAACAATTAACACCCCAATTCTATTACAACCTTTATCCATTCCAACTCAACATTGGGAGGAGGTTTCAATGGATTTTATCACAGGTTTACCCAAGCTTGAAGGAAAAAGTGTCATCATGGTGGTAGTTGATAGACTTACCAAGTATGGAAACTTTTGTGCATTATCTCATTCCTTTAAAGCTAGTACAATTGCTACTGCATTTATGGAAATAATTCAAAATCTACATGGAAACCCAAAGATTATTGTAAGCAATAGAGATCCCATTTTCATTGGAATTTTTGGACAAAATTATTTTATTTTCTGGGCACTCAGTTAGCTCATAGCTCATCTTATCAGTCCTCAATCTGATGGGAAAACTGAGATAATGAATAAACGTTTGGAAGGATATCTTCGTTTCTTTCTATCTGATAAACAGAGACAATGGGTCAAATGGTTACCTCTAGCTTAATGGTGGTATAACACTTCCTTCCATACTGCAGTAAAAATGACCCCATTTATGGCACTTTATGGATATCATCCATGATGCAGGTGCATCTAACCTAGGTCAATTGTTTATTAGATGAGTTAGTTTAGAAAGTTAGAATTTAATTAATTAATGTAGTTTTTCTATAGCTCTTAAGAGAGAATGATGATTATTGTAAATAAGGGAAGATTCGAGAGTATTGTGGAAGGTTTGAGAAGATTATGGATTAGTTAGCTCTTATCTAGGGATAAGGGATTGGATAAGAGATTTTAGGAATCATGACTGATATTTTGGGAGTTATTTTAGGGATCTAAAACCTACCTTGGGTTCTAATCCATTTGTATATATTGAAGTGAGCCATGAGGCATGTATGATGTATTGTGTGAGTGAGTGTGAGGAATGAAAGGCCAATCATTGGGCCAGTTCTCTTGTAATTATTTTGTTATTAATTAATCATATTGCTAAGTTTTATGTTCATTAATTAATCATATTTCTGAGTTTTATGTGCATATGCTTGGTGTGTGATTTTCAGTTTAGTTTTTGTGTTTGTGAAGATCCTATGGTTAGATGTTATCTATGTCAATTTTGGTATCGGAACGTGGAAAAGAACTAAGCGAATTATGTAATAGATTGTGGTGCATTGAGATATGTTGCAGAGGTGAAGGTTGTTGTCCCTTTTCTCTCATAGGGACTGATCTATTATGGCATCAAAGTGTTGAGTACTGATCTGGTGAACGTTGTTGTGTTAATGGTGAACGCTCTCCTAATGATGTGAGAGGAGAGGTGATGTGATAAGCTTCCATCTGCTGAAGGAAACAATGACTGTGTAAGGAGATTCGAAAGTTTTTGTACAGATCAGAAGCTGAGGGAAATGAAGCTGGTTTAATTTTAACTAGGGTTGCGAACATTGCTTGAAATAAAAAAAAATCTTCCATCCCACAACAATTTTATAGCTGAGCCCAATCCTGACTTGTTCTGCAAAATTAGGTCTTGTTTTGCACCTTGAATTGTTCTTGGATCAATCGAAAATAATCTACTTAGAGGACTCCATCTCGGCCACAGATGACAAGCTCTATTCTTGGATTAGGCATTGCTCAGCTCGATCTACATGAAACAAGTCGCAGTAATTATTTTTAAATCTAATGCGGTCATTTGATTCATATCTCACCTAAATATATATTGGATTTCATTTGCACCAACTCTAAATAACCTTGTTTGAATGAGAAATTGATTTGGCTTGGTCTTTTCACAATCGGATTTATTGGGCAAGTAATAGTTCAAATCACCATCCATATCGATTATGGCAACTTTCAGGCTGGAAATTCTAGTAATGCAACAAATAATTTCCTATAGAATGCATAGATTTATTTATTCATAGATTATAATGATGTTAATGTATGAAATGGTATATGAAAAAATCTTGAATAGTATATCAACAAATTTTCAAGGTATTTTAATTTGTATATGGATTGAAATCTCCCTTTAATTAAATGAAGAGTTGATGTCAAAAGTCTGGAGTCAAAAGAAAATTAAGAGTCAGAGGTTCAAGTCAAAAAGTTTGAGTCTTTGATTGTAATGGGTGCATGATCAGCGGAGCTCGACACCCAAAGTCTATTCATTGTAAAGGAAATCTAAAGAGTTACTATAGTTGTTTTTTGCAGAAAAAAGAGGAGCAAGGAGTGCTCAAGAGTAAGGTTCAAGTGAAGTGAACCATTTACCAAGTTCAGAGGAGATAACTTGGTAAAGTGATTCAGTTGCAACTTACAGTGAACAAGGTGAAGTTCATGACATAAGATGCAGATTCCAGAGAAAGGCTACGATGATGCCATAGCAATTGGCATTAATGATGACGAGAAAGATATTGTTGAATTTAAAGTACGACTTGACATATTAATGGAGCTATTATGAAGACAGATACATGAATGGGTAATAAAGCGAATAGTTAAATGGCCAATTAAACAGTTGATGGAAAGAAGAATGAAATGCAAACTGGAATTTTTAGAAGAAAAGAAACTCTAGACAAACATATATATTTGTGAACATGGGTTCGATTCCCATGGAGGATGCTACAGATTGTTTAGAAGACAAGAATGAAGACCTGAAGACAAATTCATCTATCAAACCTCATGTTTTTAAATCTAACCATTGGTGTGTGGATGCAGGATATGTTGTTGAACAACAAATTGATACAGAAATGAAGCAAGTTGCTAATGAATTGGAAAATGATGGGCCAAATGTCAACATGAGAGATATTGCAGCAAAACTAAATTTCTTAGAATAATGGTTGGACAATCCAAATCTATAGTGTGGCGCAAAGGAAATTAAGATAGAATACAACATGCCTTCAAATCGATAAATTTAGCGCAATGGAAGCGTAGAGATAGACAACAAAGTTTAGCAAACAAACAATAATGTGCAACCAGAAGACAAGTTAAATATCGAAATTGAAGAAATGAAGAAGCTGATGTTGAAAGAATCTCAGAAGATGTCCTTTGAACAATGAAAAAGCAAGGATAACAATAAGATACGCGTGACTGCGCATAAAGTTTGGAAGCCTGGAAGACAAGAAAAGACACCCACAGAACATCAACAACATAACAAAGTACATGATCAGCAACAAAGTAAAGTTTGGGATCCAAGAGGATTTTTATCATCTTATGAAGACTGATGGTTGGGAGACCATGATTTCCTTTTCCCTGGGGTGTCTGTTGCAGGTGCATCTAACCTAGGTCAATTGTTTATTAGAGGAGTTAGTTTAAAAAGCTAGGATTTAATTAATTAATGTATTTTTCTATAGTTTTTAAGGGAGAATGATGATTATTGTAAATAGGAGAAGATTCGAGAGTATTATGGAAGGTTTGAGAAGATTATGGATTAGTTAGTTCTTATCTAGGGATAAGGGATTGGATGAGAAATTTCAGGGATAATGAGAGATATTTTGGGAGTTAGTTTAGGGATCTAGAACCTACCTTGGGTTCTAATCCATTTGTATAAATTGAGGTGATCCATGAGGCATGTATGATGTATTGTGTGAGTGGGTGCGAGGAATGAGAAGCCAATCATTGGGCCAGTTCTCCTGTAATTATTTTGTTTATTAATGAATCATATTTCTAAGTTTTATGTTTATTAATTAATCATATTTATGAGTTTTATGTGCATGTGTTGGGTGTGTGATTTTCAGTTTAGTTTTATGTGTGTTTGTGAAGACCCTATGGTTAGATGTTATATGCGTCAATCCACCATCCATCACATCATATTTAAGAGAAAATTCTAAGGTTCAAGCAGTAGAATATCACATCGAGAATCAACAACAAGCTCTCCAACTATTAAAGGATAACCTTAATTTTGCGAGGAATAGAATGAAACAACAGGCAGATCAACATCATAGCGAAATAATTTTTTATGTATGTGACTATGTATTTCTACGGCTGCAACCATACAAACAAATTTCCCTCAAGCAAGATAAGAAAGATAATAAATTATCACCAAAGTATTATGGTCCATTGAAGGTGTTGAAAAAGATTGGTACTATGGCATACAAATTGGAGCTTCCTATAGCTTCTTGAATGCACCCAGTTTTCCAGGTTTCATGCTTAAAGAAGGTTATAGGTGACAAGCTCCTAGTTCAAACAATATTTCTAGAACTTGATGAGGAAGGAAAAATCATATTGGAACCTGAAGCAGTCACAGAAACAAGAACTCGAAAACTACGAAATCGATCAATTTTAGAGTATCTCATCAAGTGGAAGAACTTACATGCTAAAGATTCCACATGGGAGGATGAGAATTTTATACAGAAGCATCCAAAAATACTCAAGCATTGAGGAAAACACTTTTCTGAAGGAGAGGGGAATGTTAGGTCCCTATAATACTAGGGTATTCCCTTACTATTATTGTCATTGTAGCCGCATATTGTTATTGTTGTGCCCATGTTGTCCCCATATTGTTATTATTGTGCCCCGTAGAAACCCACTATTATTATTGTTGTGCCCTTACATTATTATTGTTATGTTGACTCTGATTATATTGTGATCCCTTAGACTCTTATATATAGAAAGGAGGTCTTGTCATTTTTATCATCCAAGAATTGTTCATTTGTGCAATGTAAAGGAGGTTGCCCCATCGAAGAGGTTGATTTTAAATTCGTTGATCTATCTTTTCTTCTATTTTGTGAGTTGGTTTCATATCAAGGAGGCAGGTCTGCGTAGTTTTAAGAGGCAAGGCAGGACTGGGAAACAGAGGGGCCTAGGAGGACAGGTCTATGTAATTCTTGAGATCAATGAGTCTCGGCTGAGAGAGGACACTAGGGAGACATATTTGTGCAGTTCTGGTAGGTAAGGCAGGCTTGGTCTTCTACGCATTGCGGGGTCCCAGCGGGCATGGAATAAGCTTGATGATTGATCTTGTGAAGTTCGTGGCTCAGGTTAGGTTGGAGGAAGTTACTACGCAATTCTAGGGAGGAAGGCAGTCTGCTCAGATTTAGAATTGCACAATGCAACTACCCTAGGGGATAGTGAATGTGCACTGCGCAGTTCCAGTTAGTAGAGTTGCATCACTGAGGGTTGAGACTTTGTAATGTGCAATTCAGTCAAGGTCCCGTGAAGGTGAGTTGTTCGATTAGGAGGAGTTTTGGAAAAATGGCTAAGTGTGGGCGGTAAGTGAACTTGTGAGGAACTTGAAATTGAGATCACACACTTAGCATACTTCGACGACATGAAAACATAAAGCACTAGAACAACAAGACAAAGCATTACCCTCTGTGAGATTGTCTAGAATGAAAAGCGACAAGTGCGGCACTTGAGATGAACTTAGGACAATTGTGACAACACTTATGTGACAGTGCTTAAACCTTTGTGTATGAGTGTGAAAAATGTTTACATAACTAGGACAACTCAAATCCACAAAGGTCAACCTTCAAAATCACCAAAAAAGGACCGCGAGCATGGAAAAACAATCAAACATGCCAAAAGATGACAGTTGACCAAACAAGAAAAATGGGTGAAAAGATTCAAAGAGAGCTCACGAAATGAGCTCAAGTGTTTGCAACCATAAAGAGAAAGACCAAGGAAGGCTCTGAAATTTAAGTGCAAGACAAAATTTTGGAGGGCGTTGTAACCACTACAACATACTCTAAGATAAATATGTAGAATATAGTTTCCACAAGACTTATGTGTATAATTTTGTGGAATGTATTGTCCCATGTTATAACCTCTTAGTTACCTTACTACTTTATATATTATATATAATATATATTATATATATATATATATATATATATATATATAATATAGATTAGATAAATACTAAGGTAACCGAGAGGTTATACAGATAAGTCTTAATGAATATATATATAAGTACTAAAGTGACCAATAATTTGATAAAATAGACAATACATCCAACAACATTATATTCATGAGTTCCTCAATCGAAAAGATTTATAAAAATTGTAGTTCAAAGTTAATTTTTATGATAAAATCTTATTATAATAGGTAAAAGGTTTTTTTTCATAAATAATAAATATATATATATATATATATGACACTAAAGTGACCAAAGGGTTTAATAAAATAGCACAATACATCCAACAACACTATTATTCATGAGTCTCATTGAAAGATTTATAAAAATTATAGTTCATAGTTATTTTTTATGAATATATGTATCTTATTATAATGGGTAAAGGTTTTTTTTCATAAATATATATTTTAATAAAGAAGAAAATTGGATATTCCCCGATGGGGGTGCCATTCATGGGAACCACATCAATGACCACCACTTAACCGAAGGGTCTAGAGAATGGTCTTATCAATGCCAAGCATCCTCTCCATCTATGGATTTATACGCATGTGGAAGAGTGCTGAAAAGTGTCGCATTCACATTGCAACGTGGAGAAAAAACACGGTTAAAAATTGGAGTGTTTTTGTTCGACAACAATCTATATTCCAACTACAAGGGTGGTGGGTAAAGTTGGGTTTCATTTCAGTTATGGGTCAATGTATCACTTTTGATCAATCAGTCATCGAAGATTTTTCCTTAAATTTTATGACAGGTTTAGCCATGAGAAGGAATGAAGGTCACCTGCAAGACATTAATGGCTCCTCACAATATAGAGGGAATGTTTTTCTTAACCAGTGTGTTTTATTTCACACTTGATCCCTCCTCACAATATAGAGGGAATGTTTTTCTTAACCTGTGTGTTTTATTTCACACTTGATCCCTCCTCACAATATAGAGGGAATGTTTTTCTTAACCTGTGTGTTTTATTTCACACTTGATCCTTTCCTGGCAGTGGGAGGCTCCCTTAATGGCACAGGATGTCTCTTCCTTGTGCGGTTATAAATGGTTGGATCAAGGAAAGGATGGTGCAACAGGTAGGTAAGGTCATGCAATTGAGGTTAGTGGCATTATAAGGCATGTGGTTCTATATGTCTCTCTCGTGCTTGGCATGACTTACTCAGTGATCCACCAATCACCTCTTCAACCACATTGGAAAGCATACCCTCACAATATAGACTAGATATATTTCCCAAGGCTCTATCGTCAATGTTTTTCATTTAGTTGTTACACAGTGCAACCTCTGAGTTGGGTATTGAATTGATTGTGTTGCCATCATCGAAGGTTCAGGGTTTTGATTTCCTAGGTATATCCTTTAACTGTCTAGTGTCGGTATGCAGGGTCTGCTACCCGTGCATTTTCTCTATCTGGTTCTAAGAGTGTCTTTATCTTAGCTTCTATAAAATTTCCAGAGGCTTTACTCTATTTCTTCAATTGTCAATTGTGGAGGCCTTTGTTTTTGTTAAAGTCTATACTGGTTCAAGTCTGGTTTCTCATTAGATTTAACACTTTTTGCACAACTATTTTATCCACTTCGCACATATGCTATAAATTAGTTTTCTTGCAAGCCTTGGTTCTTCATAAAATTTCGGTTTTATACTTCCCTCACCTAGTCTCGGCCTTTAATAATCTTAATTTTTTTTGGAAATTGGGTCTGTGTTTAACTCCTCCAGTGTTTTTGTCCCATCTCGTCTCTGATATTTTAGTGAATAGCATATCTGGGAGGTTTCGTTTCCCTCCATCTAGGGTCTTTTCGTGTTATGGTGATGATATAACCTTAAGTCATAATATTGTACCCTTGTTCATTAACAAATCAATTCTGCAACTGGTAGATTGCCATATTCCAGGAAACCCTTGGTATCCATGTTGTGAGACCCTCCAATTGATCATGCCACCTTGTCAGATAATGGTAAGTCGAAGGGGGGGTTCCATATGTAGGGATAGCTCTCGCCCCAAATGTTTGTTTGGGTGGAATTTTGTTAACTGTTTTTTACACCGTACCTCTAGAAGTCAAAAGAGAAATTCAACAACTAGAGGCCTATGAATTTGGGCATAAGGAATATTTCTCAGATTCAGAAGACGGTAACTCAGAATTAACCTGGATTCCAGACCCACGTAAATTTTACAAGAGGAAATTATATTCCCTACATTCTGTTGCAAGATATCAATAATTGGATTCTTTGTTTCATTTGATCATCAGGACTAAGCAGGTGGACCATTACAAGATATTTGTAGGGAAAGAGGACTTGAAAGGTCTTCTTCAAAGCATCAGATATTGTTTAGATGACTTCCTAGTTCATCTACAAGGGGTGGAGAAATAGTTGTGTCTGATTTTGATTATGATTCAGGAGATGCTTTTGACACCCCTGTGATAATCAACACACCTCAAGGGAACATTGCTTTAGATGATCCTTCGGCCAGATCTGACACATCGTCCTTGCGTGCTCCTTCAGCGAACAAGACTCCAATTTCCTTGTTTGTTATATCTGATTAATGTGATAGCACTCCAGAAGCTCTTCAACTATTTTTTTGTCTCTTTGCATGTTGGTTGTTTTCAGTTTACATGTTAAATTTTGGAAACAAGAACCTAACAACTTGCACAATGAGAAGGTGAAAGTTTCAACACTTCACTTTGTCATTTCTTCTTGGTTCTTCATAAGTTTTATGTGGGCTCATGCCAAATTTTTTTTTGAAACTTAGGGTTTTCTCTTGGGCATAAGTTATCGCTCCTTAGAATGGTTAAGTTAGATTATCATGTCCATGAGTATTTTTTGCAGGGAGTCAAGTCAGTTGTAGAGAAAGCTACAACTACCTCTACGAAGATTTCTCATATTTTTGGTAAAACTTTATTGTGGTTCCGATTGTATCTATGTTATCTCTATACACAAAAATTTTTATTAATAAATACTGTATTGATTTAAAACAAAAAAAACAAAACAAAATAAAAATAAAATAACTCTAAAATTATATTTTATATAATAAATAAATAAAATATTGAAATTATACTCTATTAAAATATTTTTGGTTTTTGGGTTTTTCTTTAAAGAATGATTTATCCGTACACACCCATCCCCTTCATTATTAATATATCATTAGTTTTTGGATTTTCTTTAAAGAAAAGTTTAATCCGTCACACACCATGGCCCCTTCATTAGATATATCAACAACACATACACCTTAAAACCACAAGCTCAACGTGGTTAAATTAAATATACTATATGTTTATATTACTAGATTAAACCTAAATAATTAAATGTTATATTAAAGTTTAATATCATATTATATTAATATTAATTATTTATTTATTTTTATTTAAAGAGATTGAAATAATATCAAGTTTAATATAATAAATATAGTATTAAAGATTAAATATTTAATATACTTATATGCTTATTATAATGACTTATATTAATATCTTATTTTAATTGTATATTATATTAAATATTATATTATATTATTAAACATAATATTATAGTATTTAAAAACAAAATATTATATAATATCTAACATTATATTTTTTGACTTGTTAAGTTAGCAAAACTACGATGATTTAGGAAAGTTTTATCTCTTTCTTTTTATCATAGAAATAAAACGTTAAAAAATCTCAATTAATCTCTTACTTTCTTAAGGTCTGATAAACCATATTGGTCTTAGTGGACATTAATCATCATCATCATCAATATTATATAGTATTATATAATATTGAACATTATTAACCATAAAAGATAAGCAAGGACATCATTTACAAAATGTAAAAGAAGTTGAATTTAGAAAGCCATAAAAGTCTCGAAATCAAAATTAGTTTAAAACAAGATATCAAAAACTATTGAAAATTCACTAAATTAAAGGAGTGAAGGGATATGTAATGCTCTAACACAAGTTTAGATTACTTTGATATTAATATTTTGTTTTTAACTGAAATTAATGCATTATTTTCAATATAGATGTTAATTTCAAATCCTATTTGATTAATTGCACTTGATGCATTGATTTCAACATAGATGTTAATTTCAAATCCTATTTGATTAATTGCACTTGATTCAATGATTTCAATGAATATGCTGATTTCAAATCCTATTTGATTGTTTGCACTAGTTGCGCTGATTTCAGTGTAGATGATAATCTTTGATTTGATGTAACTAGATGGATGATGTGCATTTCTTTCAAATAATTAGATTAATAATATACATTGATTTCAGTGTATACACAAAGTAATTATTAACGACATGTATTAATTTTTGTGTTACAGTAATCATTAACCTAGATCTGTATCAATTAGAAATGAACAAGAAAGAGTCTAGATCCATCTTAATTATTAGCCTAGATCGATCTTAAATAGAAATGAAAAACAAAGAGCAAGTCAACAAAGAAAACACAAAAAAATGACAATTGAGGATAGATTGATTCAAATGTAGATGGTTATTTATAATCCTACATGACTTTTGCACTATATGCATTGATTTTAGAATATGAATAAAATAATTATTGACAACGTGCGTTGATTTTTGTGTTACAATAATCATCAGCCTAGGTCCATATTAATTAGAAATGAACAAAAAAGAGCATATATCCATCTTAATCATCATCCTAGATCCATATTACATAGAAATGAACAAAAATGAGTAGTTCGGCAAAGAATGGCACAAGAAATGACAATTGAGTGTCAAAAATGAATGGAGAAGAAAAGACCAAATCAACGAAGACGGTCACTATTAGGCCCCTATATTACTAGTGTAACCCCTTATTGTTATTAGTACAACCCCCTTATTATATTGATGTACCCATATAGTGCCCATATTATTACTATTGTGCCCCATAGAAGCCCCCTATTGTTATTATTGTGCCCTTACATTATTATTGTTATGTCG